>NCSJ02000205.1:0-77039 GCA_002812745.2 Scytalidium lignicola
CCATCGGCCATGAGAGGATACCAGATGACCAGCTAGAGGGACCCACAATAGTTGAAGAGACTCTTATAAAACACTACTTTACTTCCAAGCTCTATTCAGCGATGAAGGTCCAGAAATGTAATATCTGTCTCATCCACTTTGCCGATCCGAGGTTAAGAGGCATATATTACCAACTTTGCCTATGACTAACAATTATCGAGGGCGAACGAAACCATAAAGATTTTGTGAGGGACGTTTTTAGGAATATGCTCGAGATCGAGATTTCAATTGGCTCTTTGTAATTGACCAACAGGATTATAAAACTGATTTATAAAGATTGAGTTTAAAGCTGCTGTATCCCCCTCCATTTCACATATGTTAAGCATCTATAGGAAGTTTCTTCATAGGTACCCAACGAACCTCACTCCTTACCGGTGGCCTTTGTATACTCTTCCTGGAACTCCACAGCAGCAGCAACATATGCCCTGCTGCTCAGTAGCTTTTCCACCACCATCTCATGCACACCCTCGACAGGGTCAGCACATCCGTCAGAGATGACTGACACGACATATTCCGCATCGCTAGCTGCCATAGCAGTCTTTAAAACACATCCAGAGGTGCTCAATCCAGCAAGAACGAGTGATTTAATGCCCCTCTCTTCCAAGAAGTCGTCTAGGCCGGGGGATTTGAGCGCAGACACGTAACCTAGCCTTCTAGTAAACGTCACGTCGTCACAGCTTCCGTCGAGTAGCTCAGCAGGTTCTTCGCTACCACCAAGTTTCATGACTGCAGCAGCACCGGTAAACATATCAGCGTCCTTACAGGTTATGAATGGCGTGGAATTGATATCAATCAGACAATGGACCACCTRGATACCCTGCGAATTTGCCCAAGCCCTCATTCTGGCCGCAACTTTGAGAGCCGCAGGAACGTTTGAACCGACAGCTTTCTGAACGAACAGGGAGTGAAAGTCTAGGAGGAGCAGGGCCGTCTCAGATAGTCCGTAGTGGCCAGGTGTCGATTTGTCCTCTACATTAAACATCGCCGCGAGTGTTGCCATGATGATATTGTGATTTCGGCAAACTTGAATATATGAAATGTTTTCGTAGTGGCCTCAATGATAAGTATGCTTGGGTACGAGGCAATATTTCATGCGCAATACTATCTTGAAATGGCAGCAATCACAGCCYGGTCACAAGCCGGGAACGGCTAATGTCAATAGCTTGTTCCGTATATGCTAGTGTCCCTATGGAACGAGAAAGCTAATAAATATCACTTATCTCCATAATTTCTTTAAAAAAGGAGTCTCTGTATTGCATAGTCAAATATAAGTGGGATCTATCGCCTTCGTCTTGGAAGAGGTCGTGCTCTCACCCTAGCACMTAAGCCGTTACCGGCCCGGTTCCGGGCCTGTTCAGGATTGCYAACAAGACATCAAATCTGAAAAGGAGGTTTCCACTTATTTCTAAAGTCTATATGAACTGCTATGGGTACTTGGAGAGAACTTTACATCTCAACTGCTACATGTWTTCTAGTTACTCGGATATCAAAATAAATGTGTGCATATCTAATGGTATGTATTCCAAATTGTACACACAGTGGACTCATACTAATGTCAAAGCATAGATACCGAGTTATCGAAGAATCTATTTAGAAAGCTCAATAACGTACCTTTAGGGAAATAACACACAAGGCTGGCAATACGCATATGACAAACGAACGCAATACCGTGGGAATAATGCYAGTAGAGCCGGCTGCCGTTGAGGTTGATGGATCGTATGTGTCTCCAGATGGACTACCGCAGAGAGACCCTGACCAAGAAACAACCATATCAAATGCCCATGCACAAACAAAGAGTGAGCATAATGATGCTATCGTTGAAGTTTCACTAGACACAGATAGTCAAGACGAGCAAGCGGGCGAGGAGAATGAAGATAAAGCTGCCAATGTCATTCCAGAGCATACGGTGAACGACGTACCCTACTCAGTCTTCACCCATAACGAAAAGAAGATTATCGTCCTCTGTGCAGGCCTCTCACAATTCTTCTCCCCAATCTCCGGCCAAATCTACTTCCCTTCACTCGATGCCATCGCCGCCGACCTGCATGTGTCTAATTCCTTAGTCAACTTGACAATCACGACCTACTTGGTAAGTGATCTTATCAGATCAAGGCTATATTAATAAAATTCACCTACTGATTTTGTGCTAGATTATGCAGGGTATTGCACCTGCATTTGTCGGCGGGTTCTCTGACAGTTCAGGACGAAGACCAGCCTACTTCATATGTTTCATTATTTATGTAGCCGCGAATATCGGCTTGGGTGTTCAGAACAATTTTGCTGCTCTAATGGTCCTGCGCTGTCTCCAGAGCGCAGGTGGTGCTGGCACAGTGGCACTAGCAACTGCAGTTGTATCCGACATCGTCACATCCCAGGAGCGTGGTGTTTACGTTTCGTACATGTCGGTTGCCCCTCAGGCTGGGCCTTCGCTTGGTCCAATCATCGGTGGTCTGCTTGGACAATATCTGGGCTGGCATTCAGTATTCTGGTTCTTACTTATCTGTACGGGTGTGGTGTTTGTCCCAGGAGTTCTATTTTTGGCCGAAACGTGCAGGAACGTTGTCGACAATGGATCTATCCCACCGCCTAAATGGAACCGCTGTTACATCAATACAAAGATGGAGAAGAGATTAATTGCAGAAGGACGACTTATCCCATACGAGAAGCGAGATGAGCTCGCGAGGATGAGAAAATTGAGGTTCCCTAATCCCCTTGACACAATCAAGATTGTATTCACGAAAGAGGCTGGCTTTATATTAGCGTACATCAGTATACTTTGTTGCGGTTACTATGCCACCGTGGCTCTGATTCCCTCCCAGTTTGGAATGGTGTATGGCGTTAACCAGATACAGATTGCACTCTGCTATCTGCCTCTGGGTTGTGGAAGTTTGATGGCCAGCTTTGTCCGTGGCCGGATCATTGACTCGAGATTCAAGTGGCACGCGAAACGTTTGGGTATGCCGCTGAAATATAATCGTCATATCGATCTCAGCAACTTCCCCATTGAAAGGGCACGCTTAGAAGTGGTCATTCCTACTTTAGCCCTCGGCTCAGCATGTTTTGTTGGTTTTGGGTGGATGGTCCAATACAAGGTCCATCTGTCTGGCCCATTGATCCTCCTCTTCGTGATCGGCTTCTGTGTTAGCGCATCAATAAACACCGTTTCCGTCTTGCTTATTGACATCTATCCTGGGAAAGCTGTTAGCGCTACAGCGGCCAATAATCTGGTCCGTTGCTGGCTAGGTGCTGGCGCGACAAGTGGTGTGGTGCCTTTGATTAACAAGATTGACATTGGGTGGACAACTACATTCTTTGGCCTTCTCGTCGTCGTCTTCAGTCCGATTCTCTGGTATATCATGAAGAATGGCCCAGAGTGGCGTCGAGCCACCAAGGAAAGAGAGGAGCGGCAAGAGGCTCAAAGAGGTGCGAAGTCTGAAGTAGGTACGTAAGTACCCGAAAGATCAATAATGAGTTAGGAAGTATGTACTCTGTATTTGCTTAGATAGAGTTAAAATTCTTTCATTCTGGTCTATAAAATATAATCACAGCTTACAGCCTTTCCTAAGTCTTATTCATTGGCTTAGAGTAGCTATTTCCGTTTCTTGTTTCTCGGTTTTAGGGCCCCAGCCGCATATAATATTAGTCTTTTCTTGTCGAGCTGCGAATATGGCCGGTATGACTGTATCTATTAATTATATTCCACGACATTCCCACTCGATGACAATAGCCTAACACCAACTAGGAACTTCTCGACAAACAGAATGACAGGGTCTATAAAACAATCATACTCGGTGAGATATCGAATGTCTGTCATTTAGAGTACGTTCGGGTTCAGAAACTTTTCAAGCGCTATGTACAAAGTGATACCGGCTCCAAGTACTTCAAGCGTATCTCGAGAGTATATGACGATAGTATTGCTCGCGTTTCCATGAAGGTGCAACCAGAATTCCTGACAAAGGAGAACCCACAGCTTCATTACTTGCTTCGTTTGTGCCAGGTCAGCACAGATGCTCCCAAGGCGGTTTTGTGGATCAAGAATATTGATGGCCTTCACCAATCTCATCCTGGTGAACGAGATACCATGACGGAAAGGGAACTGGATTCCTTGACTGAATTAGCTATGGTTACCAGCTTCGTTCAGTCTCTGTCTGCATTACTTTCTCTGCCGCCTGTCAATCTTAAGAATGCAAAGCTCTATGTCTCAAAGTCGAAGGAGTTAGCAGCTAAGCTTGATTCTCTGAAAGTGCAGATTGATCTCTCGGATTTCGCGGTTCCTATTGATAATCTCCTGGAACCAGGTAAGGCAGAAGGAACCTTAAATGTTTTAGATCAGTTCATTGTCGAAAAAACTGGAACTAAGATGGGACTCCTCTATCAAAATCTCATTGAAGACTGTATATCAGATATTCAAGACAATTGTCAACAGCAAAAGGCAAAATTGAAGTTGGCACCACCAGTTATCACACCGGCCATCGAAATTTGTACTATAGATACCCAGGTCCAACAACGAAGACGGAAGCAGAAGACTCAGTCTACGCATTCATCAACACTCGATATAACTCAGACGTTAACTTCTCATCCAGAGGCGGTGCAGCAGCCTCCGATATTCCAGGTAAAGCAAGATACCATCGATGTCTTCTCAACTTTATTCTCGAAGTTGAAATCAGGAGGGTCGATTAGCTGGACAGCATTCGAAGCAGCGATGACAGACCTGAAATTTTCTGTGGAGCCGAAGTTTGGATCAGTATTTACCTTCTTCCCTCCTCAGGACATGGCAATACGAAAATCAATTACACTCCATCGACCACACCAGTCGCGAATCGAAGGCTATAAGTTGCTCCTTTTTGCGAGGCGCCTACAAAGGGTGTATGGATGGAGTGAGTATTGCTTCGAGTTAGCATGAATTGAAAAGACCAGGGTAAAAGGAAGAACAAATAGTAATAACCAAGTTGATTGTGAGCGACTGAACTCACTAAGTTCAATTAACTATCTTCCGCCTGCCAGGTTGGGAATGGTGGTATTTATGCAGGTGCATAATTATGTTATGAAATAAATTTAATTGGCTCGTGGCGCTTCAGGTTATATATTAAAAGGGAATCACTTCCGAGCCATCTAAATTTGTGAACAGGCATAAATAATGTAGCTACACATAATTACTTTAAGCAAAGCACCCATACCCACTTGTGCAATTCGCGCCGTCGGGCTCGACTCCGTAAAGTTTCACAGCGCTTTCTTTTCAGTTTCGTTGAATAGCGTTCATAGATCTCATCCTCATTCCGATGTGCCATAGCCTTTTGAATCTCCGTCCAGGAGTACCCCTTCTCTTTCAACTGGGCCCCTCGATCTGCAATTCCGACGGCGTGGCACTAATGTGGAACGATCCCGTAGGCTAGCTGAAGTCTATAGCATCTTCCAGCATCGATGGCGTTCGCATGTTGGAGCCAACATCCAAGGGATTAATTGGCTTCCGGGGCCGGCCTCGCCGTCTCTTTGGTTCTATCTTGCCCGATCTATTGGACCTTATTTCCTGCTGCCTCCGTTCCAAACATGCCTTCTCCATGTGCCTCTTTTTAGAACTTTTGGGCCGTGAAGGTTGAAGTTCAGCCAAGAACTTTTTTTACCAACTTCTTTGCTCCCTCTAGTGCAGACTCGGGTAGCCACGTCTCTTTCCAATTCGTTAAGAAATAGCGTTCACCATCAACTATCTCCATTTTAACAAAATGGCTGATTTCCCATTCTTGATCAGGGTCCGTCGTTACAGTGCCTGCATGAGATTCTTCAGAACTAGTGACTTCGGATTCGGCAGATGGTGAACTAGCTCTGCTGGCTGGTTCGAAGGAGGGTGTGGGACCGTTGTCTACGAGTCCTATAGTAGTTCTTCTGCGACGGTGCTGGATAGCCGTTATTGCCGGTCCCTGGTCGTGCTGTGGAGATCGACGATTTTGAGAGGCCGCCACAGACTTTGGATGTTGCTTTCGTCGCTTCGGAGGGTGAGGTTCCTCGTCGCTAGATACATCGCAGAGGTCATGACTGTCCTCAGTAGTTATAAGGAGGTGGCTGTTGCTGCCAGTCTCATCTGAACCCGGGCGCATTCGCTTCTCCACTAGTTTCCGCGGCTGAGGCCCATGATCTAGCACTAAGCTTGATAAAGCAGGGGAACCAGATAAGATTTGGGAGTTTTGTAGGTTACCGCAATGGCTGTCTTTGATCAGAGTTATAGACTGCGTTACGTCAGTCTCGGGGGACGCTTGGTTTGAAAGATGAGGGGAAGATGCTGTTATTTCCGTTAGCAACTTTTTTCCTCGAAATTTCACGATCGACTTATATAAACGAAGTTAATTACCTATAAGGTTGGAGAAAATTGTGGGACAAAATGAGATTATTAGTTGACATTCGCTGACCCAATGAGGGCTATCGTCGACCAAGTACTCATAGAGCTTTTTGCTTGCGTGATACGGACTTACACGCATCTTGCTAANTTTTTTTAATGTTCCGTTTTGACGGCGCACACAAATCGTCGCAATTCCGTGCGTCGGGTTGTACTAACATATATAACTGTACGTCGCCCTCCTTGACCCAAGAACTATGTCTGTTCAGATGTTTACCCCATACGACGTGGTACTGGGTTAACCCCGGCTGACGATCGGCTGATCTGAAAGTGCGTATACCACGGATGCGAAAACATTGCGCTAGAATCTCAGATGTCGGAACCGGTTGATCTCCAGTAGATTCTGATCGGAGTTGCAGCTCCCTGGCATGATGGTGATCATGGTCAGCCGCCTCTCTGTTTTGGTCGACACAATCTGTGTGAAATATGGGCCCTGCAGATACCACATCTTCACAAATCTGATTTTCGGTACCTGTTGCCTTGAAAAATTCCTCTTGTCGCTGATGCCGTTGCTCTTGCGATTGTTCTATTTTTTGGTGGCATTTGTTGAGTGCCGAGCGTTGCTCACACTCATCTATTGTCTTGTCGGCCGAGCTGTTTTGATCCTGAGCCTGATCAGGTTGAAGCTGCGATGGCTCAGGAGTAGCAGAAGACGACTTCTCCAGCTCTTCAAAAGCTAAGAGCATGTCTCTTTCAAGCTCATTCATGTGCTTTCTTTCTCTGTCCTCTTCGTTCTTTTTTTCCGCATGTGCACAAGAAGATTCTAGCGTCTGATCATCAGATATGCTGGGACTGGTGTTATCATTGTTACCGGGATTAATCTGTTCCTGTGGTAACTGAGGGGGGCGGTAACGAGAGTAGTGACTGTTCTGGGCCAGGATAGATGTAGAAATTGAGCCGTCCAGCTGGAGTTGGGGAATCGGACGCCCATCCCCATCAACATAACGACTATCTTCAACATCATACCATGCATCTTGGGTCAATAGGCGGATCTACTGGCCTGGCTCGTCGGCAGAAGTATCAGCGACTCGGTAGTTGGAGGTATTTAGATCATCGTTTTCAAGAATCACTAGACCATCTATGTCTAGTTAAAAGACTCCTAAAACAACTAATCCGTGCACATACCTCGAGTACCATTATTGAATCTCTCACCATCATCCAATTTTGACTGCTTTGAGACGATACGGCTTTCATCTGCATTCACGACTGGCTTTTCATGATTTTGGGAGCAGTGGCCAATATTGTAGTCTGGGATCGGGATGGGATAGCACGTCTCCGGATTTAACACCTTTTCGATCGGTGGTAAGTCATCATCGTCTGTTTCGTCGTGGATAAAGTCACTATTGGGATTTGTGATTCCTACAGCAGATTAGACGGCCTCGTACTTTTAGGAATTCTTGACCACACTTTGAATTTTAGCCTCCAAATCATCCTCATTCTGACATCGAGATGCTGGAGGGGACAAGAAATGGACGTGGCGGGAAGCAACAGCAGCCATTAGTCAAACGTACGCAAAAGAATATCTTGTAAAAGCTGCCAGAAAAAGAATTTCGTTGAGGAAGGATTTGAGAGCGGATTATAGAGGTTATATAGCCTCGTCTACAGTCGCGCCAATATCGACTATAGCCTTAGATCTTGATCCTCATCCGTCATTTGCCGGTCACAGCTGCCGTTCCGTGAATCACGGTAAGCACCAAGAGAAGAATACCGTAGACGTCAGGAAGACCCTCTCTAGGCATCTTCCTCGTCCAGGGTCACGAAACATGCAATTGCCAACAACCAATATTCCACCAATAACCCACCCCTCAGTTCTCCCCTCCTGTGCAACTGTCCAACCCCCGCCCGTCGTTCGTGGCCATCTTTACAGAACCCAGCCAACATCAGAACTGTTATGTCTCCACTGCTCGGAATCCCTCAGTTTCATCTGGGACCGACGCATGGCGATATGATCGAGCAATGTACGCAGCCCAGCCGAAATGCTAATCCAGGATGGTTCCTAGCATCCCAAACAAGAGATTCTGCTCCCTATCACTTGCCCGAAACAGAATCGCGAGAGAGATTCGTAGGTAGGGTAATCCTCCCCTTAGAGGAACCTCATCTTTTCCAACAGGAAGGCGGTCTCGGATATGGCCTCTTCCGTGGTCACAGGATGCACTGCCTCGTAATCACGCGGGTCTGCCTGCAGCCCCTCCTCCTTCACCACCTTTTTTCCACCTTCTTTTGTGATCAAGCCGAGCTAGCATCACAGTCGACCGAGCGGTGGTTCAATCAAGCACTGCCACGTAAGTAAATATCGGCCCTTTTCATCACAAATCAGCCCAGACCATAGAACACTATCCATTCCAACATTTCCACAGGCGGAAAACCTGGCAGTATCTCACTACCACGTAACTCTGCTCACGGCGCAGTCAGGCAACCATCAGTCTCATCGTGATGAGGCATTTATTCAATTGGCCAGATTGCAGCAAACGGAGGAATGCGATCCCGTCGGCGGAATGTCTTGCTCTCACAATCACCGAGGAGAACTGCCATGCGGAGTCGAAATGTCGCAACGGTGAGACAGCGAAAGAACACAATCCACCCGAGCTCAGCTCAGTCTCGTATCTTAGCCAGTACTATGCAGTCGAGAAGCCAGGTCACCATGGCAGCAGCTGGGAAATATCGAATCTGGAGCAATAGAATGGGGTCTGGGCTTAGAATTTCCTGTCGATCATGGCGTCGGCGTAATTTTTAAGCTGCGGCAAAGCTAATGTAAGAGGCGAAGCGGGTCCTGGCGAGGATGGGGGATAGCGCATGAACGAAGCTTGCTGACCGAGCATTCGAGGAGGAGAAGCGTTGGAAAAGGAGAGTTGACAGGACTAAAGGTTGAAGAGCGAAAAGAAAGGGGCAGGCGCGAGCTTTATGGACGTTGAAAAGCGGCGGCTGGCCCGTGCGCGCGCCTTGCCCAAAGCAGAGGGTCGCTAAACCCAGCATGGAAGGCCGCAGTACTCAGATCTTTATAATATTGAAAACGTTTCCGTAGAAAAAGACATTGTACAAATTACGTAATCTTCCGTAAAAATTGACACTGTTGGCTTATTACCCCCTTAAACCCCTTAATTGAAGGGCCGTCAGGTGATAAGCTGAGGGATCACACCACAGTACACTAGAATCATCTGTCATAATATTCAATTGAGTCTCTGTACCATACAATTTATATGCGCTGTAGCCTCTTTTATGTGTTCTAATATATGATAGCAAAATACAATTTCTGAATCCTACTTTACACTCTACACTCTACACTACACTTTACACTCTACACCCTTATTATGGCCAGTTTCCTCCCCCCAGAGCGATTACGGTGCTCTTCCTGTAAAAAATTTCAACCAATCACAGATTACCCATTTCGAAAAAGTGGGTTACACAATACCTCTTGCGATACCTGTCATATACGATTAAAAGACTATTATCAAGAGCAAAAAGGTCAATTGGATTCAGTTTCAAAAGAAGGAATAGCACGTCAACAACGCAGAATTGTAAAACAACAACAACAGACTGCAAAAGCCCNAAAAAAAGCATATTGGTGAATTATTATGGAATCAAAGAAAGCGTATCGAATATATGTTAAGTTATATGTGGTCAATTGATACAGGTATGTTTATTCAGTTTATAATTCATAAACTAATTATTAATATATACATAATATAGCAAAACAAGCCTGGATTCGAAAACAAAAGGATTTATCTGATTGGCCTGAATGGGAAGGAGATGCTGATAATTTAGAACTATCCAATACAATTATAGATTCAAAAGATTTATGGATAGATATATGGTTTGTACAAGCTCGGTGGCAATATTTAAAAGCATTTCAAGGACATGAAGCAGATTCAATAGCTTATTATAAGTTTGAGAGTCTTTATAAAAGATATATACGAGCTATAGTTGATCGGCCAGATTGGAAATCCACAGATAGGCCTGTAAACTGGAGGGTTGTAGAAGGGTATAAAGGTCAAGAAAAGCCTATACAAGAGCTTATAGAGGAGCTAATAGGCCTAGAAAGGCCTGTGGAGAAGTCTATGGAGGAGTCTGTAAGTAAGTGTACAAAGCTGGGAGGATTTATTTACATATAGCTAACAAGAGTTTGGATAGGTCAAGAGCTTATAAAACAGCCCGCAGATAAGCTTATGGGCCTTTCCAGGCCTGTTGATCAGGTTATGGAGGGAAAGTCTACAGAAGGGTTTACAGACCAAGAGGAGGAGGAAGAGCGACGTTGTCTTGGCTGTTATCAATTAAGGCCACTTTCAGATTATAGCCAATTTTTGACCTGTATAGCCTGTAGAAGGCGTAATACTAAGGCCAATCGTCGTAGACGGCAAAAGGTTATACAGGCCACAAGGGAGCAAATTGAAAGGCATTTGAGAAGTTGGTCTGCGATAGCAGGAGAGAGGAAGCTTAGACCTCTCCGAGAGAATAGATTTAGGCCATTGACAGTAGACGACTATTTGAATGCAACTGAACTGGACTAAATAGCCAACGGCCGTAGGTCGTTGGCATACTACAGAGCGTACAGGTGGCTATATTACAGGCCAAATAATTAACCAACAGCCGAAGGTTGTTGGCCTGTTATAGAGCTTACAGAGTCTACGGAGCTTACAAAACCGGAGGCCAACGGCCGGAGGGCGTTGGCGTACAGTAGAATGGTAGCTGTACAGTAGAATTGTAGCTGTACAGTAGAATGGTAGCTGTACAGTAGAATGGTAGCTGTACAATAGAATGGTAGCTGTACAGTAGAATGGTAGCTTTAAATATTTACAAAAAGCCAACAGCCGAAGGTTGTTGGCCTATTGCAGAGTTTACAGAGTCTACAGAGTTTACAAACCGTATACAACACATACAATATACAATCACACAATTGGGTGGTAATTGGGAGTATTACAGACCGTATATCACGTGCAATAAGGGGGTGCGTAGCACCCTACCTACGAGCGGAGCGAGTAGCAAGCGACGTTGATGACGTGAGAAGATGACGTACAAGTTCAAGAGTGGACAAGGAGGTTCCAGATTATTATAACGTTACGTTAACAGTTGCAGTACTTTAATGTTCTTAGCTTTTGTAGGTAAGGGTGCAAAGAAAAGGCTCGACACCTCTATGTAAGCTTCTAAGCCCATTACGTGCTAAAGTTCGTGGCTTATGACCAGATCTGTCTTAATTGTGAGCCTCAGGCACTTTATTTGGCCTTGTTGTCAGAAGCTCCTCACTTCGGTTAGGCAAGGCACTAGTGGAAGCAGAACAACCTTCTCTCTTTTTCTCCTGATTCTTGCACGGTGATTGGCTACTTAGTTGTTTTGTAATATATATTGAAAATTTTATATTATTACCATTTGTAGTTTAAGCTGTATGATTAAACAAGTTTAGTTTTAGAAGTAAAAAGTATATATAACACTATTATAAATATTTGAAAGGCAAAAAATCTTTATTTCTAGAATTGTAATATAATAATATATTAATTTACAAAATTTCATGTTGTAAAACCATGTGGTTGTCAAGTTGTCAAAGATGATTTTCTTGGCTTTTGCGGTAAATGTCAGTGGGCCAGTGCACCAGGAATTACGTTATCTAAATTTAGTTAACGTTAAGTAACTTAACGTTAATTACGGTCACATTATTGGTTGCAATCACTTTCATATTCTTGGCATCAGCACTAAACTTCGTGGCTTATGAACAAATTTGGTTTAGCCATATCATTGTCGTTCATATTATAATTGAACGCTGACGGGAAAGTCTAATCAAGTATATTCTTCTCCTTTTCTCCGTATCCAGCAACTTACATCCGGTACCTCTACGGTATTTACGCCTGGTCTTGGCGATGCTGCCTTCCTATTAAGGTTAATCAAATACAATACCGTGCTCAAAAGCTTTGAATATATATGGAATAATATACGTCGTCTTTCCTGATCCTTTTCTTTTATGACGCAAGCTTTGTGTTCCATTTCTACTTCTCCCTTAGTACAACTTCCATGCTCCCTCCCGTCTTCTCAATTACTGAATCCAACAAGCTTCTCTCATTCTTCGTCTGCCAGGAGGTATCTGTTGGAGATGAAGGGCCAAATGAAGAATTTCACCGTTCCCAGGGCCTTATATGGTGGGTTTAGACTGGACCCGGAAGATAGGATGGAGGAAATGCATGAGAAAGAGGAGTTTGTACTATTTAGCGGGTGGAGAGAGGTGCAAGATCATTTTTGATTCGCCGAGTCTGAAGTATTCAAGGAGTTTCGCCGAACTAAGGAATTTTTGAAAGGAGTAGAAATTAAGCATGTCTCTCTCTATGGGAGACTTGAGGAGGAAAAACGAATTAAGGATTAAAAAAAGGCAAGAAGAATCAAAGTTTGAACTAGATGATGACCAATATCTATGTATGTATTATACAGCAGGTTCAAAATATTTCTTTCGGAAAATCTCCCCTCGAGATTCAGCTATAGCAGAATGTCGCTATGTATCAATGAAGGGCACCAATTGAACGGGGGTAGAGGAATCTTTCAGTGAGGTGTAGCGTTCCTCGATACGGAATATTGTAATTGTTCAACAGGAGTAGACAGTGTAAATAATCTTAGCATATGTTCAGCATATGCACTGTTTCTCTTTCTAACCATTCACAACTAAACTGTCATCCTGTCGAGATAGACGGTCTTCTGCACTAAGAGCACCAAGACTATGAAATAGCTAGCACAAAGGCTACGCAAATACGAGGCTGTTTCCTGTGAAGTTTCTAGATATCTCTAGGCAGTAAGTAGCTGGGAGTGAGCTAGTGGGATTCCGGTAGTGAGCCAACGGGATTCCGGTATGGTAGTGAATGCAACCGTAGCACCTGATGTAACGATAGTATTGGAAACAAGCAGTGATTGGATTAGTTTACGTGGCTTATAATTTCTGGCGTTTCATTTACGAATGCGAGAGCATTGACGTGCCTGCTAAGGTTCTACCTTAATTGGCATAGCCGGCAAGATGAATTCCGAAACATTTTATGCATCCATTCCCACTTCATGGTAATTACACCCCAAACGACTAACTGAATGATTGATTAAGGCCAATAGCACTAGAATCCGTATGAACGGGAAGATGAAATCCGAAATATTTTGTGTATTCATCATCAGGTCTTTATATTGCAGTCGACTTCTCTAACTCAAAAACTGTAACAACTACAAATTTTTTTTCGAAAAGTAGGCCCGGCTGTCTTCACCGATTGGATTATTTGGCTTTAGACAAGTTTAAAGTGATATTGTAAAATTATGGAATACCCTAATCGCAACCTAGAAGCGACCATAACCACGACTAACAATGGGAATGAGGACGTTGAAAAGAAATCGATAAATACAAATGTACCAAGTCTATCACCCGAGATAGAGTCAAAACATCCCCCAGATCAAAATTATGTTGTGGATTGGGACGGGGAAGATGACCCAGCAAATCCACTCAACTGGCCATCTAAAAGAAAGGTATTAAGCCTGGCATTTATTAGTCTTTTCACTTTCATCACGTAAGCAGTTTCGATCCATATGTTGATGCGAATACTAATTCTCAAGGTACAGGCCACTGGCATCCTCTATGTTTGCGCCTGGTGTCCCCGAACTCATGCAGGACTTTCAATCTACCAATCTTGAGCTGGCATCATTCGTTGTATCTGTTTACATTTTGGGCTTTGCAATTGGACCCATGTAAGTTTCAACTGAGTCCTCTTTGAATCTGCGCCATCTTTTGCAGTTCCAATTTGAGGATCCTTTTGCTGACATAAACTCATAAATCCAGTCTGATAGCACCCTTGTCTGAACTATACGGTCGGCAAATCTTATACCGAACATGCAACGTCCTATTTCTCGCATTTACTGTCATCTGCGGCGAGTCACAAAATATTGGGATGTTTATCGCTTTCAGGTTTCTTGCTGGATGCGCAGGAGTTGCCCCTATTACTATCGGTGGAGGATCCGTAGCAGACGTTATGAAACCCAATCAGCGAGGCGGTGCGATGGCTCTGGTTTCACTAGGGCCATTATTGGGGCCTATAATTGGTGCAGACTCAATGCTTTCCACTCTGATAGTTGCTTTAGACCAGGGGTAAAGTGCTGACTGACGCGGCTAGGACCTATTGCTGGTGGCTATTTAGTCGAAGCAGCTGGCTGGAGATGGGTATTCCGCATACTAGCAATTGCTGTAAGTATCTTACTTCAAATATGAGATAATTAGGTTCTCATTTCTTAGCATGTCTGCTGACCTTGAAAGTCTGCTGTTGCAACTTTAGGAGGATTTGCCTCGGAGGAAACATATGCGCCAAAACTTCTAGAAGCAAAAGCGAAGAAACTCCGTTTAGATAAGGGAGACCAAGCGTACGTATCGAAATTTGCTCGAAATTTTCCCAGCAGTGTTCTTATCAAGCGTGCTGTCCTCCGTCCATTAAAGCTTTTATTCACGAGCGCGACTGTTTTTTTACTATCTCTACATGTGGCAATTGTTTACAGTTATCTTTACCTTCTTTTTACAACATTCACTGTCGTCTTCGAAGGGCAATACCATTTCTCCACTGGTTCTGTTGGTTTAAGTTATCTTGGACTGGGCATTGGTTGCATTCTCGGCGCCGTTTTCTTGGGGCTCGCCAGTGATCGTATTTATACATATCTCGAAAAGGCAAGCGGCGTCGCGAAGCCTGAGTTCCGGCTACCTCTAATGATAGTTTTTTCACTATTTGTTCCGATTGGGCTGTTCTGGTACGGCTGGACAGCAGATAAACATGTTCACTGGATTGTACCAATAATTGCCACATCTGTCATCGCAATTGGAATGCTCTCTGTCTTTGTAAGTCAACCCCCATTCATTGATTAGGGGTTTATAATAATCTTGATTGCACATTTCAAATGCTTACACTTTTGTCTTATAATTTTAGTTACCGGTTCAAACCTATCTGATCGATGCTTTCCCAGAATATGCTGCCTCTGCTATCGCCGCTGTGACTGTATTCCGCTCAATTGCGGGTGCTCTGGTTCCCTTAGCTGGACAGCCAATGTTTGACAGACTGGGCCTTGGTTGGGGTAGCAGTCTTCTCGGATTTCTTGCCCTCGCGATGACTCCGATCCCGTGGGTGTTCTGGAAGTTTGGCGAGAGGATTAGAACCAAGTTTCCGGTTGATCTAGATTGAAACTCAAATTTTAGAGGGGATACTTAAATCGCCGCCACCCTCTCTTAAATCGCCGCCAAATCGCCGGTATCGGCTGTTGCACAGACTACTTACTTCTATCATACACTAAACTCCCTGTAATTGTAGCTATTTTTAGGCTTTGAGTAGCCTATAACTATAATGACTTTAGGCTGTCTATTACTTATACAATCACTATATTTTAATATTAATTAAATTTTATTCAATTATCTTAAATCAAAATAATATATATAAAATTCTAATATTTATTATTAATTAAAAGTAATTAAAANTTTTTATTATTCAATAAATTAATATACTTTATTTATAATAAAACTTATATATTATCAAATATGAATTTATGTAAATCTTGTACTTTTTGCTTGAAAATTAAGTGATAATAGTGTGTTATTACCTGAAAACTAACCGATACCGGCGATTTGGCGGCGATTTAAGTATCCCTATTTTAAAATAGATATGACACCCAGAATAGTAGCCTTGATAAAAACCGTTGGCAAATCTGGAGAGAACGTAGTGGAATCACCTATATCATCTGCTTTCGATACTTAAAAAGGGCTTCTTCCCTATGAATAGAGTTACAAGAGATTGGATTAGTGAATTTACAAAGAATATAAAATAATAATGATGACAAAACTAGATTCCAGAAATACTTCTAATGAACACATTAAGCCATAACTAGCGTTCACAGTGTTATATTTACCTTTTCCAATTATAATTATGTACTAATACCCTGTTACAGCCTTCGGCTGATATGCCGACTCAAGCTTAGCTATCTCGTCGTTAGTCAATATGACTTTCGCAGCACATACTGCCTCATCAATGCGCTCTTTGCTACTGAGGCCGACGATCGGATTTACACCCTTTTTCAGACACCAAGCTGTTGCAATCACTGCCATCGGCAATTTCCTAGCCTTTGCCACTTCTTCTAGAGTGTCCACTATTGCTTTGTCAACTTGGCTTTCCCTATTGTAGAGGCGTGTAATTGTAGCATCATTCTGAGACCTCAACGAGGTGTTCTTGTCAATATCGTTCCAGGGTCGAGCTAAGATGCCACGTGCATTAGGAGACCACTACGATGAGGAAAGGGCAAGTCAGTAATATTGAACTTCCCGCATGATTGTCACAGAGAAAGGGCTTACGGGGATACATCCAACACCGGCGTCTCGACAGTATGGTATCATCTCGCGCTCTTCCTCTCGGTAGAGGAGATTGTAATAATTTTGCATAGAAATGAACTGGCACCAACCATGTTTTTGTGCTATGTTCTGGAGTGCTTGGAATTCCCAAGCAGGCATCTTATTTCCTGTTGGTAAGCTGATTTCTGAGATTCGGTGACGATAAGAGACTTACAGAGCTGGCACCGATGTATCGTGCCAATCCCAGATTTACAACATCATTTAGTGCTTTCATAATCTCTTCTCGTGGGACATCTGGATCCATGCGTTGAATTTGCAGCACATCAATGTATGTGCCCAGTCTTTTAACGCTCGCTTGTACTGCATCGAATATGTGCTTGCGGGACAATCCAGCTCGATTCACCATCCTACCATCGTTGACGGTAGCTGCAAAAACGGGAAGCTGGGGTTCACCCGGTGCGCTCGTAGCAAACCGACATTTAGTCATGATAACGACGTTTTCTCGGGGAATCTTGTATGTGGATATAGCCTTGCCGATGAGTTCCTCTGAAACACCGTTTGAGTAAAGGTCCGACTGCAGAGAAAATTGTTTAGTTGGGCATCACGTAGTCATCAAAGGGAACAGCAAAAAAGGTGGATGCAACTAACCGTGTCCCATGTGTTGATACCAACTTCGTAGGCATAATGGAGGAGCGGTAAAGCTTCCTCTTCTTCCAAAACCCATTTCTGCCATTCTTTGCTTCCATATGACATTGCACCCAAGATGATCTTGGAGACTTTCAAACCGGATCTTCCCAACCTGTTATATTCCATACTCGTTGGTGGTGGGCCAGTGAGTAGATCCCCGACGTAACCATGTTGAGAGGCAGACATGATAGAGTCAGGAAAACTGGATGTAATGAATGGACTAAATAAACTGAAATGAAATGAGTTGAATGGCACGTCTGTTTAGGTGTTTATCTATCCTTTGGCGATGAATGTGAAATGCGTTGACTGAGAATGCAGCTTATTGCCTCCGATCTCCCTATGCTAAATATGCTGCTAGATATTACTGTGGATTGGCCATCGACAGCGCTTTGAGTCTAATGGCCCTAAGCCCAATAAGGTTCTATGGCACGACTTTTAGGCTTTCCGCTAATCAAAGTTTACTCAGCCTCATCTAAGCCCAATATGGTTCTATGGCACGACTTTTAGGCTTTCCGCTACTTAAGCTCCATGATACGAACTAAGCTCTATCCAGTTGCACGATACGAACTAAGCCCAACCCAGTTCCAAGTTACCATTATTACAACTTTCATGGGACCCTTAGCAACGTCTGTCCCCGTACCTGTGTACGAGTTAGAGAGGCGAGGTTGGCAATCGATCATCAATTATCATAAGACTATTATATAAATAGTGCTGGTAAGAAGATCACCTAACTCTGGCGATTGCACGTCAAGCTCACCAACCAAAGCGAAAGTCCCTCACACATTTCTTTCAGATCAACTTCAGTAAAGATGGTCTCTCTCACGGATGGTCAAAAGGCCACCCTTAGTTCTGAAGCGGTGACGTTCCTCACCAATATTCGCCATATACCTTTTGCCAGCGCCCTTTCAACCTTCCTCACCAGCCCCCGTCGAATCCCAGGGTTACGTCAAGGCTTTGATGAGAAAATGGCTCCGGGTGAGGTGGAGTTGCTCAAAAAATACGGTTTGCAAACAAAGGAGATCACCATTGCCGGCATACCAGTCGTTGTTATTGAGCCCCCATTTATTAAGCCCGAGAAGGAGAAGAAGATCTTGTTCAATATCTTCGGGGGGGCATTCGTCATGGGCAGTCCGAGGGATCGTGCCGCGTTGACGATGGCGGCGGAGCTGGGTGTCCGCGTCTACTCGATTAACTATACCAAGTCGCCAGAAGCAAGGTACCCTGCTGCCCGCGATCAGTGCCTTGCGGTATACCGCGAACTCGTCCAGAAAGGCCCTCTGGGTGCTTCGCCCATCAACCCAGAAGAGATTTATACGATGGGGAGCTCCTCTGGCGCTCAGGTGCTTGTCTCCATGCTGCTTATGGCGCGGCGCGAAGGCCTCCCAATGCCAACCGCCGGGTTATACCTGTGTACTCCCGCCCTAGACCTCAGCGGGGCAGGCGATTCCATGGTCAGCAATGCTAACGACCGCGATATTATGCCAGTCAGCCTCTTGTCTGGCATGGTATCGCAAAACTATGCCCCAGAAGGGATCAATCCCAAGGACCCTCTCTACTCGCCTATATACGCGGACTACGACGCATGCTTCCCGCCAACCGTGATCACTGTTGGCACCCGCGACTTTGCTCTTAGCAACGGTGTCCGCTTCTACTGGAAGTTGAGAGAGGCCGGCGTCAAAGTTGAACTGCTGGTATCAGAGGGAATGTGGCACGGGTTCAACTGGGATCCCATAATACCAGAGGCGCTTCGTGCTCGGGCCGCGGTTATTGAATTTTTAGAAGCTCCGAAATAGCGTTTCTAATTTACTGCAACAAAACCGGTATTCTGGGGGTTTCATGCTATGTGTATGATAGTGCTGATAGTTTCAACCAAACCTTAATCGCGGAGAGTTGTTGAGGAGCCATGATTGACTGTAAATTCTAGAGTAATTAGATGCTATTAATAGAAGGCGTTTGCTGAGGAAGGCCCTGTGCACCCCTGCGGTCACATATTCCTCAAGGTTGTGTTGATCTGAGGGCTGTCCACGCCTATAAGATATTGGCGAGCTGCATGAGTAAGAAGAGAGCGACATGTCAGCTTGGCATGAAGCAAAAAGTATAATCTATGTAATCTATAGACAGGGTAGCCTTAAGTTTCCTGAATTTAAATATAGCAAGTTCTTGCAGGTCGGATATGAAGTATTCCAGGGTGAGAGGGCCATCTCACTGTCGGCTTTAGCACGATTCATCTGAGACTCTGACCCTGCTAGCCCCCTTTCTAGCGGTGGGCGTTGTGCCTGTGGACGTCCTAACCTACTACCGGTAGCTTACTCTCATCAATATTGAACAGCTGAATCATTGATCCTGCCCCTGCACTCATATCCAGCTTGGCCAACTCGGTTGCGACAATGTTCCAAGACATCTCGCCCATACGCTCCACTTCGCTCGGGGCGCTCTGGTCTGGCCGCACAGGTAGCAACTTGCCATCGAGCTTCCTCACCACCCCATCAATAATCGCTGGCTCTACATGCCGAATACTAGCGTGCCTCACAATGGCGGTGACTGGGTCTTTCTGCGCCGCACACACCATCCTCGGACTCGTCGCGTTTAAGATGACTATATCCGCCAGCTTCCCCTCCGCTAGACTCCCAATCTTGTCCTCCATCCTTGGTGCTTTCGCCTCTGCGATAGTCCCTAGGTTCAACGCCTCCATTGAGGTCCCAGGGATATGTACTGGTGCAAGATCAGCATCCAGAGGCGGTTGGTTAGCAGCCTGTCCTGCAAGTTGCAACGCGAGTCGCATTTGGTATGGCAGGTCTGCAGGACCCGTCATATGACAGTCGACACCGAGGGAGATAGACATGTCGCCACGGAAGGCTACCGGCAGGCCAAAGCTCATCTGGCTCTCTGTCTACGGAGTGTCCGAGACGTGAACACCAGCGGCGGTCAGGATCTCACCATCTGCTCTTATGGCTTGGGAGGCACGGGCAATCAGGATATCGCTCTTCAGTAAGCCGTCGTCATGGAGAATACCGGATATGGACCCTTTGCCTATTTGTGCAACTGTTAGGTTGAGACTAACGGTGGGTGTATGAAGACATTTTCAAGGCACTTCCTTATGTACTGTACATTGAGAAGTCTAGCAAAGCAATTAAGTCACCTCGCCATAAAAAGGTAATTAGGGTAAGTGAGTGAGCTTTGTGGTGAAGCTGGATACTAACAGTCACCATGTGGCCGTGGTATACAGGATATGCTGTTTGACACCAATATAACAACTTCCGCGCATTCAGCAGGGGATACTTTCCAAGTCGGAGGGATTGCGTTCGTTAATGAAGTTGCATCCAGCAAAATCTAGCTATTGAAATTGGAAGGTTATATACTCATTAAATGCAAAGTATCAATCTTAATTCAATCTTAATAAATCGGATGGCGAGAAGATACATACTGGTCTCCAACAAATGCCATACAAAGTTAGACCTCGAACTTCGTTTATATTACCATCCATTTATAATAATTAATGTCTACATGAACATAAAAGATGAAAAGGTTTACAATTACAGCAAAATTTTATACATAGTTATAAACCTGGAGACAGTCTTTAAGTGAATGAATTACTAACCTTGAGGAATTCACTCAACTATTGATATTCATACTACCACATTGCCGCTCCTCCGGTCACACAGATTGTATCACCATTAATCCAACGACTTCCATCTTCAGCAATAAATGCTACTACATTAGCAATCTCCTCCGGCTTTCCAAGTCGCTTCTCCGCCGTAGCCACGGTCCTTGCCCTCTCGAGCAGCTCAGGTAAAGTCCCATTCATTGCGTCTGCTGAGCATCAGATATATTGGCAAAAAAGGGTAATGAGTTCCAGATATAGAAAATGGAAATGAATGATTAAATAGAAATATCCTGCTTACTTACCAGTATCTGTTGGTCCAGGCATGACATTATTAACCGTGATTAACTTCTTCGCTGCCCATTCCGTTGCTAAATTCCTAGTTACATTTTCCAGGGCTGCTTTGCTTGCAGCGTACACATAAACACCACCAACACTAGGCACTCGTGCAAGTCGTGAACTAATATTAATGATTCGGCCACCTCGCCGGATATGTGGCATCACAGACTTTGCAAGTAGAAGAGGCGTCAGCACGTTAGTGGTGAAAGATCGATAGAACACTTCTGGGGTAGTGTCATCCAGCGGAAATAAGGTAGAATCAGCTGCATTATTCACGAGGATATCTATTTCATCAGAACCAAAAGCTTGCTGTGTGGCATGGACTATTGAAGCTGCGGAAGAGGGATCTGAGGCGTCAGCTTTAATCGCAACTCCTGCCGTTCCATAATCTCGTATTCTTTGAAGGACTGCTTCTGCAGCGTCAACATTAGAAACATATGTTATTGCTATCTTTTGTTTACCTATTGGTTAGTAAATAATTAAAACTGTGATATCCTTAGGTGCTACTGACTCCCTTTGCCCCTCGTTTTGCGAACTCGACAGCAATTGCAGCACCAATCCCTCGTGATGCTCCAGTAACGATAGCAATCTTGCCATCTAGTGACTGCGACATGATTGACCTTGAAAATCATAAAATTGAGTGACCCATACTTACCTTTTATTCATTCATATCCTCTTCGCTAACTCCGCTATGTCCGGCAATAAGTTATACTTAACGAACCACGGAAATTACTAATAAGNAAAAAAAGCCTCCAACAAGCCCCTAACCTCGGAAAACTAGCCGCATTGGGCGGTTTGGATGTAATGAGATCGTAGAAAGCCTCAAATGTTCTCTCCTTTTGTTTTAACCACTCCTTATATCCATGGTGATCTACAATCTCACAATCTCAGCGGAAAACTAACCATTTTGGATAATATAATTAATAACTGTCGAGATTTGTAATAGTTTACGAGTGTCAAGTTCAACGTCGTTTCAGATGCTAGTGGGGCACGTATATTGGCAACAACCATTCTGACGCAGACCTGATTCCAATCTCATGGTTCGATCCGTCGCTAGGACAAGAGCTTGCCAAACTTGCATACGACGCAAAGTCAAAGTAAGTTGGTGCTATCCAAATTCAGAGGTTACCTAGTATTTTGACGATTGGGTGTTTTGGTTAGTGCGATGAGGGTCAGCCCCAGTGTTTGCGATGTATTCGATCAGGGAAGGTCTGCTCGGGAGTGTTTACCGGGGTGTTTCTGGTGAACACTCTATCTTGGGGGTCGGAAATGCTTTCTCCTCCGAAGGTTATTGATTGGCAAGAAGTTCATACCAACGAAAAACTAAACCAGGATAAAGTCGATTCGAAAACTAGTCATCAAGAGCCAACCGGGTGTGACCCACACCAGTCTTGCCTTACGGCAGATGAACTGTTGTCTCAAACCTCGAGCGTGTCTACATTTGAGAGATATCTCATTTCTCATTTCATTGTCTCATTTGCTAAAAAGCAGAAAGGTCAATTAGAACAGGCGCACTGGATGTATTCGATTCCAGATTACGTAGATAAATTCCTGGTAGTCAAGTGCTCCATTCGAGCAGCCACAATGGCATTTTATGGCAGTTTCACCCGCCATGGTGGAATCCAGGCCAAGTCTGATCAATGGTATCGTCTAGGCCTTGAAAGATATCGTCTCCATATTCAGCGTTATGTAGGTTTGTCAGCATCTAGCTACGAGCTTCCTGGAGAGGAAATCATATGTGCAGCATTGATGTTTGCGTATTTCGAACTTGCAAGACGTAAACCGGGGTCAGCATGGCTTCAGCATTACGTAGGCGCTGTCAACTTACTTGAGCTTAGAGGTCTTGAGTATTGCCAAACAGGAATTGGGCATTCTTATTTCCTTGCTGTTAGACTAGGCATGGTACGTTTGTGCAATCTTGGCAATACAGCACTAGAGATGGTATGTCCTTGTCTGCAAATTGATGACTCATGAATTTCTTAGGCATGGTATTCAATCTTAGAGCTGAGATCCTCCCAGCTGGCATCTGAGATATGGTGTAAAATCCCTTTCGAAGTCTTAGGTAAATCGTTATTCGACAACCTTATCGACATTATCTTATCTATTCCAAAACATCTACAACACTACGAATTTGCTAGCACATCAGACCACGCTTGTAATATCTCGACTATGAGCTTGCTTATGCAAGCTCTTTCTAATCTTGATCATTGGTGGTTAGAATTTGGAAACCTACTGCATATGAACGCAGAATACGTAGAGCTTTTGAAACTCTACCGCCAGTTGCCAGTCCTAGGAGCCAATGAGAGACAACATGACCACATCAATCCTCAAGATTGTCGCAGCATATTTCATACCGCAATGACTCTTGCGCTATATCATTGTACGAGAATTGTCATTCTCAGCGCCGTCTGCTCCGTGTCAGCATGTACAATTCTACCAGAGATCGAATGGCACGCTGAGCTAATCCTGTCTATTTTTAGACTATCACAGCAAGGTTCGTTTGGTCAGGGGAATGTAGGACTACGGTTAATGATGATTTTGCCACTTCAAGTCGTGGCTGTATTGAGTTCATGCTCGGAGCAAAACAAGAATGGGAAAAAGATACTGAAGAAGATGGGCTGGTTGAGCTCCGACGAGGAGTCAAATCTCTCCCGGTGGAAATTAAGAGAATGGGCAATTGATTAATACGTTAGTTGAAAGGGAACTAAATTAATTTGAAGCCAATTGACATCAAAATGTCAAATAATTTGACTTAAAAGGAGTCGTGATGATTAGCGTTACCACAATTCTGAAGAATTTGCTAGTGGGGTTTGGCGCTGCTTGCAAAAGGCAAAGTGTTTCTGAATCCAGTATACAGTAGCTCCAACTGATGTGCAGTGCGGGGCTCATAAAAACCCAAAAACGGTAATTGTACGAACCCTTCGGAAAGTTTCAGAGGACTGTTCAAGTAATCATTAAACTCTGTGGTTTTGCAAAGTCCTTTAAGATCCAGAATTACAGGGTTTGCATCTTCTCATAAATCTTCTAGTCACGCCTAAAACAACCTACAGATTTCTTAAGATCTTGCTTGGATGTCAGTAACTTATATTTCCTCATTAAGACTCTCTTGCAAGCACCTTTTAACAGTAAAAGTTAGATTGTCTTTAGCTGGAAAGATAAAACTTAATGAGCTTAGCACAATGTCTTTATGTTATTAAACTTAACATGTTTCACTAAGTCTTGGATTTTCAAAAACTTTATTATGATTACTTATACAAAAGTTCAAAAGTATTACAAGTTTTGTTGGATTTTTCAATCTTAGCTAAACTTATAAAAAAGATAATACTTACACGTTATTACCTTACCTTTAATGACGAAAAGTAGTTCAAGGATATTTTCAGCTTTTTATCTTGTGCATTGTTGGGATCATTAGAGAACTTAATGAATGTAAGAAGTCACTAGCCTCCAAATGCCAATGAAGCAACTAATTAGGCCAACATCATTTCCTTTGTCTTATTGTACTTTCAAAGAGATTAATCCCACGAATCCGTTTCGCCTCTACAATATTATGTGGAATTGACGATGTAACCAATGGAGATTTGTTGGGGATACAGTCATATTATGACGAATGTGCCGGTGATATTGTTGTCATGAATTAATCATTTATACTTTAGCGACCAAAATGGTGTGCCGGAGGTTACCTCTCAAGGGCTGAGATAATATGTATAACATCATTCTTATCATAAAGTAAATTTAGGGTATACCTATATACACGCAGCATTAACTTATATACACGCAAAAACTTCTGGTACCGATCTCGGTTCGCTTAAATCACTTACATAGTAATTTGTTAGTAATTGATTTATTCAATTAGACACAGGTACTAAAAATGAAACGCAATTGTATGCGTCTATTGGCAAATCTATCTTTAAGTCTTTTATCGTGAGAAATTGAGGCTATTCGCGACCATTTGTGCACCTTTTTTCAATTCCAATGGCTTTTATAACATCTTTCTGTGGCCCTGCTTCACCGGAAAACTATATGATAATCTCGATCAACTGTACACTTCAATTCAAGCGTTTGCGCGTGACAATGGTTACGCTTTTGCTGTACGCGATAAAAAGCCTCAAAAAGTCGTATATATTTGCGATCAAGAAGGAATATTACACAGGCAAAAGACCTGATATACATCCTTTAAAACAACATCAAAAAAGCACCAAAAAGTGTGGTTGCAAAATGGGTGTGATTGCTAAACTTAAGAAAGATGGTTGGAGGCTCAAAACTATGGAATTTATTCACAATTACAATTCCAGTAGCCTTATAGCTTATCCGGTACATAGAGCAGCTACACTAACAGCTGAAATTCATACTCAGATTATATCAAATATTTATATAGACATAAAAAACGCTCAGATTCTGGATTTGCTTGCGATAAAACACCCACAACGATGGCATACCAGTTATCGCCGTCATAGCGCCAATCGCCGTCGCCATCATACTCATAATCTTCATCAGAGCTAAGACGGATACCTCGGATGTAAAAGCCTGCTTCAACTGTGATGGCTATCATCTTCAGACAGTAATCCTGAGGCAGACTAGCCTTCTCGTCGGGCTCCATGGCTTCGAAGTCAGCTCAGGGTAACATGCACGACGATCCGTCTCGTGGCACCATAGAAACTTCGATCGAAAATCTGGACTCGAACGAAATGCCAGGGATGATATATTGCCGCACCACCCCCTTCCAGCCGGTCCAGGACCAGCTCGGAAACCCCTGGCGGCGGGTTCCAGCTCTTACCAACCTCCAGCAGAGACCGTGGGCAAACGCTTTGAGGGGCGTTTGTGATACCTCCGAGGCGGATAATTTGCGGAGGAGTGGAATACCGCACACATGATGCACGGGCGACCTCAACTCGGCAATCCTCTGCATGATGCCGAGCATAGCGTTGAGGATATCATGGTCATGTGTGAGACTGCGCCTAGTGTACTCGTGGATACGCACCCAGATATAAAACAGATTGTCGCTGGAACCATAGACTGGGAATATCGCGCGCTTCATATACCGTGCAAAAGCGCGCGCCTTGTCGTACAGGACACCCTTCTCCGTGACGAGCATCCGGTGGACTGATAGAGGCTCCTCGACGGCCTCGCGCGCGACTAGGCCTGAACACTCGTACGACATCTCGCGCTCCGTAAATACCAGCCGACGTCGAGACAATAAATCTTCCTGGTACGTCCAGCCGCGTGTCGACCATACCGAGCCCTCAATGACTTCGCTCGGTTGGGGTAGGACGGCAGTCAGAACGTGACCCTGGACCCGGGCGCAGGGCAGATGGCTTCGAGGGCGCTTGCTACTGACTCCTGGCAGCCCATAGCTCAAGTCCTGGCCGGCCGCCGCGATGAGCGTGACTTCGGCATTGGCATATACTGCATGCATAGTCTGCAGTTGCTGCTGGAACACTGTCGGGTTGGCCCTGGCGGTAGAGTACTGGTCAGCCCACAAGTACCGGTACCCTAGGGCGCGGGTGACGTGCATGGCATCCTCGATAACATTCTCGGTCTCTTCGACGCTGCGATGGTCTTCCGATGCGTCGAGTGGCCCCTGCGAAAGACCCCAGACGTAGCTGAGACTGACGAAGGGGTAGGCCGCGGATAGGTCATCGATGATATCGCGGGTGTCGCAATCGATGAGGCGGAAATGGGGAATCGGCCGGCGGCTGCGCATCTGCTTGATCCTCCAGCTCGATATCGTCTTGGACCAGCGACGCTATTGAGAGGAGGTGCCATTTTCGACGGGGCTTACCATCACAATTGTTGCTGCTCGACCCATCCCCAAACCAATCTGGGTGCATCTCCGTGACCTCATCGTCTTCTCCTGACCGTCCCTGGGCACCAGCTGCTCGTAGCTGTCTCACCACTCTCTTATTTCCAAATTCCTGGGCCAATACGAGTGGTGTGCGGCCCTGTTGATCCTCGTGGTCGATATTGATCCGGCCGGACCCSTGTGTGAGCAGGATCTCGATGATGTCGCCGGCCTCATTGTCTTGCACGGCCCAGCGGTGTCCAATCCTCCTCATCCTCCGCATCCGGGGTGGCGCCTCTGGGCAAACTCGGTTTGTTGAGTTTCATACATGATGGGAGCGAGCTGTCGTAGGAGATTTCCGTAGCGGGAAGTATTGAAGCCTTCAGCCATAATAGAGGTACTGGCACTTTTTTCGTGGACTAGCTATAGTCAAATGAAAGAACTGCTTGAATAACTGAAATATACTGTCCTCTTTTCGTTTACTCTCCGTGGAAGCATAACTGGAGAATTTACATTGATGGTGATTGAAGCAGGAAAGAGTGCACTCTTGCTCTAGTGACAATCTGCCGAAAGCACTTTGATAACAAAAGATGCGTTGTAGGTAACTAAATCACGGGACCCGGAGTTTACCTAAGGATTGAAACGAGGTGTAACTTATTAGTTAATCAACGGTTCTCTTACAGGAGTACCCGTTCACGTGCCGTTGAACCGTGAACCCCAGCCAAGGCAAGTCTTGTACGTAAGTAGTTAGAAGGTGGCGAGATTGGTTACATAAGCATGTAGGCTAAATTAACGTTAAGACCTCCTGTAGCCCTTGAAGTTGTTTCTTACAATAATGTAAGCTTACTTTGAAGTTATTATCGCGCCACAACCTGTCTCTCATACATGTCAAAATACTAACTGGCATAAGTGCTTTGTTGAGAAGACCTGGAAATGGTTGGAGTGCCTAAGAGTAATGGTTGTGATTTGTGTAAGAGGAGAAGTATTAAGGTAAGTAAAGCACCTTTTCTAGGTTCTATATCCTGTAATCTCAAACTTACAAGACTATTCTTTTCTTACTCAATGAATATGCCACAGTGCGATGAAGTGCGACCAAGCTGCTCTCAATGTAGGCGGGGCGGACGCAAGTGTCCTGGATATGAACGCAATCTAAAATTCATCAACGAAAGTGGCCGTTTAAGTCAGAAGCGCAAGAGAAAGCCAAGTAATTCTCCGACTCAACAAACCTTTCAGACGCTACAGGGAGAAGGCCAAATAAGCATACCCTCGACTCCCGCCTCTGAAAAGCTAAATCAGATTCAACTTATTTCTTGCTTCGTATCCGATATTTTCCCTATAGAGCACCTAGTACCTAAGCTTTCCTTTCTTGGATCTTGGTTGTGGAAAATACCACAGTGTATTGGGGTCAATCTAGCACTAGATAATGCGGCGCAATGTATGGCTCTTGCATATCGCGGTCGAAGTTCTGCTAGTAGGATGCTATTGCAACAAAGTCGATATTCATACATGCGGGCACTACAAAACCTTTCTAAAGCTCTTCAAAATCCCAACACTGGGTTCTCTTCTGAGGTACTCTGTGCCAGTATGCTTTTAGGGCAGTATGAGGTTCGTATAAGGCAAATCATTAGATGTTGCTAATTAACTAATAGTTGTACCTTAGATGCTAATTTGTACAGAATCAACTTCCTGGTTAAAACATGCCGGCGGCGTTGCACGTCTAATGCAAATACGTGGAGCCCATCGGCATAGGACCGGATTAGATTATTTGATGTTTCATGCTTTCCGTGGAGCAATTGTAAGAGTCGATACTTGTCTTATTTCTACAATCCCCTGCCGCTAATTCTTTGGCTTAAGATTTACCAGAGTTTGAGATCTGGAGAAGACTGCTTCCTTAATAGTGAAGACTGGCGATCCTTGGCAGCTAATCACCCGGACTTTTCAACAATGCCACCGCTATTTCGCCACTATGATGAGCTCTGTAACTACTTTGCCACGATACCTGGGTTAGCAAAACACGTCGCCTTGTGCACTACTGGAAATGCTTCTGATACCTTCCGTGAGGCTACAACTACAAAGCTAGAAACTTTAAAAGGTAATATGGAGGATTGGTATTCGAAATTTATCTCTGATTTTGATGGCTGTGAGGCACCTTTTGTGGAGATCCCTTCAGATACTGGGGTTCCATTATTCTCCGCTATTTACATCTATAGTAACGAAGCCATCTCGGCATACCTATGTTCACATGCTGCTTATTTGCTCTTTATCAACAATCTGCTTTTTCAGTTAGGTTCGGAAAATGTTTGCGACGACGAAAACACGGAGCTAGTCAAACGGATTTGCATGTCTGTGGAATATTGTTCTAAGTCAGGACTATGTGGATCCCAGACAATGGCATTCTCGTTACCCACGGCTTACTCTTTTGCGAACGAAGAATGCAAAAGCTGGATAAGAAATTCTCTGACAAAATTTCGAGGACTTGTGGATATAGACCAGTTTTATAAAGCAATATTAATCAACAAAGAGTAAGATGACTAAAAAGATTTTCCCTCGGTATTTCGCTGCATTAATAACCCATCACCGACTTTGGCACATATGGAGCTTCTAGCCTCGCAATCTCTTCCTCTGCCAGGTCAAGAGAGACTGCTGCCGCCGTCTCATCAATACGCTTCTTACTATTTAAACCGACAATCGGGTTTACGTTCTGCTTGCTCAAGCACTAGGCTATGGCAACTACTGCCATCGAGACTCCTCTTGCCTTGGCCACTTCTTCTACAGCGGTTATGATAGCCTTGTTGGTTTTTCCTTCTTGTAATCTTAAACGGTCAATTAGCTTATCGTGGGAACTGCGCAGGGTATCAGTGGAGGCTGAACCCTATGGTCTGGGGAGAACCCCTTGTGCGTTTGGAGAGCACTGAATTCAGAAGCTATCGTCAGAATTTGTTCACAGGCGAAGAACAGAGGCCGGTATAAGGACTCACTGGTATACACCCGACTCTAGTCGCGTGACAATAAGGCAGCATTTCTCACTTTTCCTCACGATAGAGTAGATTGTAATAGTTCTGCATGCGGATAAATTTATGCCATTCATTCTTTTTGGCAAGATTTTGTAGTAATTGGAATTTCCATGCTGGCATCTATTACGTTCGATATCAGTTAAGATACCAAATTACGATATTAAAAGGGACACTACTAAGCTTGCACTAAAGTATCGCATCAGTCCTTGCTCAATAACATCGTTCAATGCTCTTATCATTTCCTCTTTCTGCACATCTGGATCAAGGCGCTGGATCTGAAGCACATCGATATAAGTACTAAGCTACTGGACGCTAGCCTGGACTATATCGAAGATATGCTTCCACGAGAGCCCGACTTAGTTTACCATTTGCCCATCATTTACTGTTATTGCGAATACTGATAATTGTAGCTCACCAAATCGACTTATTCCATATTGACATTTTGTAAGGATGATAACATTTTCGTGGGGAATATCGTAATTCTGCAAGGCTTTGCCTATAATTTCCTCGGAGCAGCCATTAGAATACAAGTCAGCCTATATCTAAACATCAGCGAACATCCTAACTTTTGTCCAAATTCGGATCGATATATACATACGATATCCAAAGTGTTTATCCCGACATCGTAGGCATGCTTGAGCAGTGGCAGCGCTTCTTCCTCCTCTAAGACCCATTTCTGCCAGTCTCTACTTCCATAGGTCATTGCTCCTAGGACAACTTTTCAAATTTTCAGACCAGAATCATCTAATCTGCATGGTACATTAACATAAGGTATACTGACATTGACATCTAAGGTCTTTAAAGTCACTTACCTTGTGTACTGCATCGGCAGGGCATCAGACGCCACCAGCAGGCCATCTAAGTGTTTATTTTGAGAAGACATAGTTATAAATTGTAAATTTAAGATGAAGATGGACCTTTTACAATGATTCTACAGAACTCTATCTTCAGTAGTGTTCCCAATTGGATATATATAACTTTGTCAAAGAACTGCAAGCTCCCTTGAGTTTATATGGCTTATGCGGAAATGAGAAAAGAACTTTTCCATACGTCAAATCAAAATCAGCGTAACGGAGTTAATTATTATTTCTTTAGTTGAACGAGTTATGATTTATTTGCCTAATTTATATCGTGGTTTATATGCTAAGGCCTGGAAGTCGTGGAGCTTAACCCTTAGTAGGAATTCATACCACTAAGACATGTTAGATTATGACCAAACCACTATATTTTAGTAGGATACCCCTGAACCAGAACTTAATTTCTCTCTCCGGGTTCAGAGAAAAGCCCAGCAAAAAGTTACAAGGTGAAAGGCAGATGGACCCACTATTCCCGATGTAGTCTTATGCAGCGAACTTTAGCTCACCTTTGTGCACTATGCTAAATGCGGTTCTATGTTACGAACTTTAGCATCAGCTATCAGCCAATCATCGATTACCACAGTAATACCGCATTCGCATTGACATTAGACTTATTCTCCTGTTGGAATGTTGTTCCGACGGTGTAATAATGAGTCTGATGCTCCCTAATGAAACTGTACTCTATATCTGGATATGAAAGATAAGACGCGACACAGTTTTCCACAAGTACTGAAGATGATCCCTTATATAAAGGAAGGCATTCCTTCTTGCACAAGACAACAAAGTCTCCATTGCTTTTAAGGAGATTTTTATTTTTTNAAAAAAAAATCAATATTCTCTTGAGTCGGTTTCGATATGAGATCAGGTATGCAACTCACTGAGGGCCAGAAAACCTCCATCAGTCCTGAGGCGGCTGCATTCCTGAATAAAGTACGCACCGTCCCTCTTGCAAACTTCCTTGCACCTTACCTTACAACTCCGAATCGGGTCATCAATTTTCGTGCACAGTATGAGAAGAATATACCACTTGAAGAAAGTATTATCACAAAATTTGGTCTACAGGTCAAAGAGATCAAGATTGCTGGGGTTATCGTGGTAGTCATTGAACCACCCAACATCAAGCCAGAATACGCCTCGAAGATTGTCGTCAACATTCATGGGGGTGGATTTGTCCTTAGCAGAGCTAGAGATCGGACCTCCCTCATTCTAGCAGGGGAATTAGGAATGCGAGTCTATGCCATCGAATACACTCTTTCTCCTGAGGCTCGGTATCCCGTCACTCGCGACGAATGTCTTGACGTGTACCGACAACTTGTCAAAGATTTCCGACCCCAGGATATTTTCTTCACAAGCAGTTCATCTGGTGGCCAGCTTACGCTTTCAATGCTTCTTCTAGCACAGAAGGAAAAGCTTCCGATACCAGCAGCGCAATATCTATGCACTCCAGCAGCTGATCTCACAGGTGCAGGAGATTCCATAGTGACGAATGCGTCGCGAGATATCATGCCAGGAAGCTTCTTGATAGGAATGGTCGAGCAGAACTATGCTCCGCCTGGGTTTAATAAGAAAGATCCCTTATTTAGCCCACTATTCGCAACATACAACTTGGATTTCCCTCCTACCATTATTACAGTTGGGACACGAGATCTTTTGTTAAGTACAGGAGTCCAGCTGTACTGGAAATTGAGGGAAGCTGGAGTTGAGGTAGAACTACTGGTGTCCGAAGGGATGTGGCATGGGTTTAATTGGGAGCTGGAGGTACCAGAGTCTATCTGTGCTCGTGTAGCTGTAAAGGCATTCTTGCTTAAACATGCTCTTATTTGATTTTGAACGTCTATTGTAGTTAGGATAATATTAATTTCCCACAGATTTCCTGAAATATCCTCCATAATCGAGCGCTTGCAGGTACGACATACAAGCACTGTATTTTTATTTTTATTCTTGTCTACTAAAATCTAGTCTAACTCTTTAATATTACGGGATGTGTCGGAACAAATATGAGGTTTAGTATGCAACCAGGTAACTGGGAATTCTCCTTTTGTTCTGATACGATGTTGCTGTAGTTCTACCGCCCGGTACTACTACATAAGCGCCGACACTATTTTTCCTTTGAGTGGTATATCTGATACATCCTAGAATATCAACAAAAACCAACACGGCCCCTAAAACAGTACACTGTATACTCCTGTATATTACTTTTATGCACTTGAGCTGCAACATCGTACTCCTGCGATGGAGCATTCAGACTGCACGCACCACGATTTCACGATGGACGACGACGTGCAGAACTATGATAATGTTGCATGGGAAAGAGATGACGATATCTATGAGAAGGCTGTGCTATATCTTCGAAAAATACAACCTGTGAAAAACTAGAGATTCTCACTTCGATGAAGTGTAGCTAGTAAACCACCGTGAGCGGGCCTTTAAGAATCGGCGGTTATAACACAATCTATAAAATAAAATTCAAGGAGTCTCCCATAGACGATGTTATTGTTAGAGTTCCTATCTATAGCTTGATTAAATTTCCCAAGGAAAAAAACATAACTAAAGTAACAACTATAAAGTTTCTCGAGGATAAAGCTAACATCTTCATGCCTAAAGTCTTACATTACAGACTTTCACATCAAACTCCTAATACCGGTGCCTACATCATCATGTCATACATCCTTAACAATTAGAGTCTATTACAAGCTTTAAATGATCCCCTTGTCAAAGAAGGTAATCCTCATATCTTAAATCAATTAATCACAATGGAAAAGCTTTCAAACCTTTACACCTAAATGGCTCGACATCTCCTCGCACTCTCCCAACACCACTTCCCAGGCATCGGATCTCCGTTACTACACTCTCAGAACAAGTACTACACAATGGCAACACAACCCATTTCCGCGAACATGAACTAAGGTATTCGTCCTTACCTGCTTTTGTACTTTTATCTAAGGACAAGACTTACATCACCGCCGACGAATGAAATGTCTAACTAGCAAAGATGCATTTCGCTCAGCTAGTCTTTTAGCATAATGACCTTGTCCACAACGCTGATGACTATCAGAATAAATACATCTTTTGGTTACTAGCCCAAACAGGAAAACTTTTTACCTTTGGATTTGAAGACGATGACTGATCTTCATAATCTAAATCTTACAATTCGACTAAAAACCTACTGCCAGCACTGTCAAAAACGAATGGTTTTAGCTTATGGAATGACTTCCCCCATGCCGGAAATATCCTGTTAGATGAGAATAACAGAATTGTTTCCTTGATAAAGTTCCAGTCTACTTATGTAGCGTCTCGTCAATTTGCGCTACATCCCCTATGGTGGTTGCTTCTCGAACAACCAGAACGATGGGATGGCAGTATTCAGTCCTAGGCCTGAATTTATAACAAGAGAGTCGAGGTGTGATTTAATGGTATAGAAGAGGTCGAGAGGGCAGTTATAAGTAAAGAAAATCTGGCGATGTATATAAAGGAAAGCTGGGATACAGGGAGATTCTGGATGAATTATGCAGTGAGGAAGAGTTGAGCTTTCGATAGCATCTATTGGAAGTACTTAGATGAGAGATTCTTTGGAGCCCAAGACAAGACAGTTGATCCTTGTAAAACGTGGAGAATGAGCTATCAGCACGCGTCCAAGATTGAATTGAACCAAATAACGAGGGTAGATCAGCGTATAATGCTTCCGGAGGAGCTGGGCCACATAAAAGAGGGTTTGGGGTAGTCATATTACATAAGTAATCACGGAAGTAAGTAGGAATGACTTCAATTTCACAGGGGATTCTGGCATTTTACGAAACGCATATTAATGGGATAACGCGTTTTACGTGTTTTCGTAGAAGGATATTATTAGATAACACAGTTACTAATAAATCACTATGGAGCGCGATGGTCCGGGCACATCCGGTACCGGTGCAATCCGGAGGATTTAAGTATGGCTATTATTCAATCGCAATAATTTCCCAATCCGGCAATTCAAAAGTGAGCGAGTCAGATTGTCAAAAGTAGTTAGAGGCTTAAGGGAAAAGTCATGTTACTATACGCATTATGAGTCCTAGAGTATTTCCTAGGCGCTTGGTAAGAGACGATTTATAATGTACTTTAGAGAGCGGTATGTCCTATAGAAAACAACATATATATAAGGGTCTCTGTCGACCTGGCTGTGCATTACTCATTATTCCGTCGACGCTTGTCTCTGTATAAAGCATCTTACTTTAATTTTGTATTATCATGACATTTCCAATTACTGAAGTTGTGTTCCTCAACCTCCGGTCTGGAGCCAACACAGATCAGTCGATATACAGGCTATCTGAAATACTTCATCGTCAGCCTGGCTTCCAAAACCTCCGTTGGGGACGATGGAAGGAGTCTACAGACAAAATCCAGTTATTAATCGGTAAGAAGCAGCAGAGGACATATAACTGAACAGCTTCTGGAGGGATGACAAATTAAACAAGCTAACACACATATAGATTGGGATGATCTTGTTTCCCATAAGGCGTTCGAGAAGTGTGGCGCTGATTTCGCTGCTCTTGGGGAACTTCTTGGGCCTATCCTAGCTGCACCTCCAACAATGCACCATGTTCCCTGGTCATCAACTGTAATAGACACCAATATCAAAGATTCCGTGATTAAACTAGTAACATTCTACGGTACTTCTCTAAANTTTTGAATCTAATCTCGAAAAATTCTTGCAAGTACTTAGCAAGTCAATTGGATTCAAAGCATTTACTGGAGGGCGCATCCCTGAAGAATTACAATTCGAAGAGAGTGAGACAACCGTTCAAGCATACTTTCTGGCCATTGCTTGGAAGTCTGTTGAGCACCATATTAATGCTATGAAGACAAAAGATGTTATGGAAAGTTTACCATTGATTGGCGGAGTCACTCAACACATTGAAATGCATCATGTAACATTTGTGGAATCCAATTAAATACAAATGTGATGTTTATTTTTCTTTTCACAGTTGTATTTATCTAATATTCCATTCAAAAATTCCTGACTTTAAAATATTATTTTTGGCTTAACTTCTGCCCAAACATTGTTCAAAAGATTATTCAAAACTCCTTCTAGCCATAAAAACTCAATAAGTGCTATCCTAATAGATTCCACATAGTATAACTTTTGCAAAGATAATACTTGGCCAAATATATCGCTGAAATAAGATTCCAAGTCTGTGTTCAAAGCTGCGATACTCCCCATAAAAATAATCCACAAGACTAGCTCCGCATCGTATTGTATCATATCATCCAACTCTACACCTTCTAGTGTTGTCTTGATGCCTGCTGCTAGGACGGATGCATTCGATGAATCATCAAGAAGAACAAGCTCTGTGAATAACATCGTCGCTAATCGGCATGACTCAAAAATTCGGATTCCTTGAATCGATGGTAGAGACACTAGTCTTTGTTTGATATCTTGGCACATATTGACATAGAGAGACATTTCAGAATGTGCCTTGCAGCTGGAAAAATGCATCACAGTTGTCAGACAGCGAAGGTCATGCAAAACATCTGCAATACTATTGAATATTCCATGTCTCAACAGGACATTTTGGAACCCACGACATAGGACACCAATAGTAGAACGTGGGTTAAGATATAACGGGTGGCAATATAGTCGGACTTTGGGTCGGTCTACGAAGCGACGAGGTGGTGTATGACAGAGGGCAGAACCAATCAAATCTGTCCTAGAATGAATGTGTCAATAGACGCTCGGTATACTGTAATGAGACTGGGCATCGTGGATAATATTACCAGAATAAAACTTCTCTGACATAGGGATTTGGTTTGAACGATGGCGTTATAGCAAGCATTTTTTGAATACCATCAAGATGTAGCGTTGTTTCTTTAACATTTCTACACACAATCTGAAAAATGTTTAGTAAACATTTATATGTAATATTAGGATAGAACGTACGACTTGACCAAGAAATCCCATTATTGAAGTTAATGTTATGCCGTTCACGGCCTGTACAGGGTTCGCCAACCTCTGATTTAAGAGAACCAAGGTTCTACCCCTATGGGTTACCACATCAGGGCTATACATAAGGTCTATGCCGTATATGGCTGACATGTGAACCGAACTGGTATACATGCTACACTGTAATAGCAGTTGATCTGAGAATATAACTGGTAACCACACCTCTTTCATGGGATTCCCGGGGCCGAGGTTGATAAGTGACTCCCCCATAGCATGACTACCTGCATAAGTCCGACGAGTTAAACAATTAGCTGCTTTGGATGCTTGCACAACATGTAATACATACAATGATGGATCAGTTTAGGAAGCGTAAAATGCGATCCCAGAGGCAATATATTGAAGGGATCAGTACCCACGCCAAGTTTTTCTATACCCAAAGCTATCATATCCACACTTGATGGGTTATTATTCAAGTCAAATTCTAGAATTTCCAAAGGATTTCCATGCCCAATGGAACTGGAAGGGGGGTTAGTGGATTCAACAGCGCTTTCCGTAGAGGGACTAAGCCGATGATGAGTTTGATTGGTGACCCCCCTTTTACGGCCTCGAGCTGGCTTCACTGATGTCATCTGTCTAATGGTCAAAGTCATGTCCCGGATTATTATCCCTGTGATAGGACCAGGGCAGACACGCCCTGTAGTTCTGCATTGTGTACATGCAGGGGTTGCCTCATCACACTTTGAGTTACAGCAATCTCATGTTAGTAAACGACAATTTAACTCAAAATTTCCACTTCTGTCTTAGCGACTTCATAACACCTCACAAATAATCCTAGATGAAAGCCTCGGCTTACCTTAATCCTTCGTTGTCGACATAGCTGGCAGCCCTTGCTCCGAGCTCCCACCCTCACCATATTGGCAACTCTAGGAAAATATCTAGGCACTTTCTCTTATACAACTTGATTAGTGTATGTAAACAGCAAATCGAGCGAAGAGAATGATAGATTTTGGCAGGAGCACAGAGTGCAGGTGTTACTGTTATAGGAAATCTTTGCTAACCCTTGCTTGATGACGTTGCAGTACCGCTGACAAATTGCTTTTCCTTCTGCGCACCCAGTGAGGACGGTTACTGAAAGCCACTGAACCGCCAAGCCTAGTATGGTAGACCATAAAATTAAATCATTAGCTCCATTAGGTTCCTCGGCCGCGACTATGATATCCCAAAAAGTTCTTTTCTCTACTTCGTATTGTCCATCAGCAAAATACGAAAATTATAAATGAAGTCATCTTGCTTTTATTACAAATCAAGAAGACTCATATAGAGACCATTGGAATTTTCAGTGAGTTAAATAAGCAGTAACTTCTTTATTCTGAAAATACTATATAGTTGGGATAAGAAAAGTTTCAATCCTTCCATCTTTAAGAGACTACGTGCTAGTAAACCAGCCATTGCACATTACTTTCCCCAAGCTCTCATTACAACTTCTCCAATATCTACTACAACAATGTCCAGAATAGTTGCAGTAATTGGTGCTTCCAGAGGCATAGGCCATGAACTAGTCCAACAACTCTCTCAGTCTCCAGGAGTCCATGTTATCAGCACTACACGCACTGCTCCCCCTCCGGGATCAACACCACCAAATGTCACCTCAATCCTATTGGATATCACAGATGATGAGTCCGTCACAATGGCTGCCCAGGCAGTCCCAGAACCAGACACTCTCATTGTTAACGCAGCAGTGGGCGAAGATGACCGCCTCATATCCCTCTCTGCACTAGATTTCTCTCATACCTCAATACAAACGTCGTCGGACCATCCCGTATAATACAAGCCTTATATTCAGCATTAGCTGCCCGTCACACAAGGCAAATTATAATACTTTCCTCAACGGCGGCCTCACTTCAATTGCAACGAAATGAGACTTTCGGTCTGCAAGGTCCATATGCAGTGTCGAAAGCCGCAGTGAATATGGTTGCTGTGCAGTGGTATAATGAGCTCCATGCACAAGGTTTCACGGTTGTGCCACTGCATCCGGGTTGGGTAGCGACGGATATGGGAAATTTAGGAGGTGCTGGGGGAATGAGAGTACAAGACTCTGTTGATGCTATATTGAAAATAATCGAAGGTTTAAGGTTAGAGGACAGTGCTAAGTTTCTGAGTTATGATGGCACGACTCTTCCTTGGTAATGACTATAGCCCCATTCGAATTTGCAAAACAAGTTTCTTTTTGTATGGACAACTCTCCTCGGTAAATTGTACTGTAATAGCATTGTAGGATAGACAAGCAATAAGACCTCTATGCCTCTCTCATATTCGGATTTCAGATTAAATTTGTAATTACTTTTAGTACTCAAGGATATACAGTTAATACGTAATCAAGGTCTGTTATAAGAGTATATAAATAAGAATAGAATTCTTATCCTGTAAACACAATTTTATTTAAACGTAAAAAGTTTTACTAAAATAAATATTCTCTTTATGTACTCAAAGTCAAGATTTTTATTATTTGTCAAATCTATAAATGTAATTTAATTTAAAGCTTTAAGTTTATCATTTTAATATATTTGCTCTTTAATTTCCTTCTTACATTTATTCTCTTATATAAACGTATATTCAAAAACAAAAAAAGTAATTTTAATAAAGTTAACAATTAATAATAATAAAAATTTTAAGTTATACTTCAATGTTTAAGAAGACTTATAAAAGAATAAGTTAATATTATTTATATAATCTTTCTATGGATCGTCATTCCTGTTTACCGCGAGCACTTCCAATAATTGGCTACTTCTGCATCTTCAAAGTCTGCGAGTAAGAATTGTTTTCATTCATCTCCTTCTCAGTTTCTAACTTGAGTTCTCATACTATAAGGAAAGCCTTTTCGGCTTTGTTTCTAGTTAGAGATGTATTCCCATCGTGCTTTGTTGTCAGGCCCAAACAAAATCCTCGTCTCTCAAGTCACTTCCAGTTCACTCTATTCCAGCTGGCCTAATAAGCTTCTTGAGTTTATGCCTCCACAGCCCCATACCAAGCCAGCCCCAAGACCCCGCCACACAAAATCGCCAGGGGAGCACTGACCCCAAACCACTTTCCGCCCACAAAACTTCCCGCCGTAACAGCAACCCACCACGGATCTCCTCCAAGAGGCTGCCCATTTCCACTAGCCCCAGCCACATACCCGATCTGCCACAATTTATAAACAGCTGTAAACACTAAGCCCACAGCTCCAGCGTTGATACCTCGCAAAAGAGAAAGCAGCCATCTTTTTGAGCGGAGGACACTCCACAGTCCCATGATACCTGTAAAGATGACTAGACCCGGCGTGAATATGCCGACAAAGCCGATTAAGGCGCCAACGATGGACGGGAGTGACGCATTTACGGCAGCAAGCGCTCCCAGGTAGACTGCAAAGTTGAAATTTGGGCCAGGGAAGGATTGAATGATAGCCAAACCAAGAAGGAAGTCGCGAGGCGAAACCCAACCTTCTGTAACGGTGTACTCGCGCAGGAGAGGGATGACAACTGGGCCGCCGCCAAAGATAATAGTTCCTGCCAAATACAAGTTTGCAAAGAGTGATAGACCAAGAGGACGGAACTTTAGGAGGGAGCGCAGAAGCATTATTATGAGAAAGGAGATGAGGAATGAGGAGATGATGTAAATGCCGGTCTTCCAGGAGAGTAGATTGAGTTGTATGTTAGGTGGAATAATGCGGCTAGATTCTCGCGATAATCTGGAGTTGAAGGTACTAGATCGAATCTCCTGGGCTGAGGAGTGGAGTTGTTGCTGACCACTGCCTGCTGTATGTCGAAGATGTATTGGTCGTTCAACATCGTTCTCATTTGCAATAGTCGTTATTTCTGCAATTGAACTACTGTCCGTTGCTCTTGGGTGCTCTGTCTGTTCAGATAACCTAGGGCCTCTCCAAAGCGGTCTAAACAAACGATGCAGCCAGCGATAATCCCACACTACAGTCACTGTCCCTGCTCCAACCATAAGAACAGGGTAGTACCAAACAGCAGTGTACAGCATGCCAGCAACTCCTCCAAAGAAAACTAGAATGCGAGTCAATTTATCGGTAATTGCTTTCTCGGCAAGTTGGACTGCAGCTAGAGCAATGATTCCAACCGTTGCCGCATTTAGGCCCGACAGAAGAGCGTATACAGGGGCCGGCAAGGTGTCACCGATCTTCGATACACCTAGTGACAGGCCGTACATACCAACAGCACCGGGGAGACTTTGATTTTGTCAGTGGGAACTCTATCTAATCATTATTGAATCAAAAATTATTTACCACCACATTAGAAATGCAAAAAGTCCTGCNAAAAAAGCCCCCATGAATGTAGTTAATGCAATACAGCATTTTTGTACTTGCCGGACCTGGAAGCGCCTGACTTAAACCAAATATTTCGTGATACTAAAAAGAGCATTAGGATCAAACGATATCAAATTCGGGAAAGGACATGCTAATTGCTCGTCGATCCATTTTTCTGTTTCAACAAATTTTCTGTGGAACTGCCAGATATTAACAAAGCAAGCAAAAATGCAAAGTTAAACCGAGCGTACAATTTGGAAATGCACAGGCGGACTACCAAATGCCGTAAATCCCAGATGCCAATTCGCGGACAGAATTTCCAAAGCTCTACTCAATCGCTCCGAGTTGAAAGTCCGTCGAATTGACGATGCGAAGATCACCACAATTTGATGAGAGCACTCCAGCATTCTGATCCCCATCATGGGATAAGTCATCTTGTTCAAATGAATGAAGCGGCTGTGTAAGTTAAGATACTACGAAGTTCTAGCTTTTACCTTATCTAATGTCGTATAATTTGCTCAAAGTATTACATCTTTAAATGATAACTTCATCGTTTTTGCTATCTTTCTCATTGCATTTGAATATTCGNTTTTTTTAGTGTCGGTTCACCTGTAGCAAGTAGTACGGTACGCAATTATACGTAATATACTGGTTGTGCTAATTCATGGTTGTTGAATAGGGGTGGGAGTGTTGCGGAGCTGTAAGAGCTTCGCTCTCTCCCACCTCCTAATCAGGACTAGTCTATACTAGCACGTGAATATCACGTGTGCGTAGCCAATATTCTACCAACATTTAGTTTTTAAAGTTCAAATACAGGATAAATTACAAGACTGCAAAACTACATTTGCACAAGCAACCAGAACATGTACTAGACATGCTCTACCACCAAAGAAACGACGCTCTACTTGCGAACCTTACTCTACGCTTTTACCACTCTGTCGGACGTCGTATCGACATCCTGGGACACTGGAATAGCCTAATTACCCTCTGAACTGGCCATATCTTCAACATTATTCCCCTCTCTCTTTACAGCCCTCACAAACTCTCTCCTAAAGACCACAGAATAACTAAAAGATAACTAGCTAATCTACAGACTAACTGCAGAATACTAGGATATATTCTTACAGTCTGATGCAGTCTGGAAACTTTTAGCCAGACTTCACAACCCTCTTTAAGCAATATGCAAAGATATATCAAATCTAGCATAATAATACTTTGATATATACCTTGTTAGTATTACCCTTGTTACAAGTACTGATACCTCCTTACAAAGTACTCCTTTAACCTCTTCCTTAATACTAATAAAATCTCTGACCTTTTTATCAACAAATCTCTTAATATCAACAATCTCCTTTATATATACAAATGTTATAACCTCCTTAATACAAGAGATATAAGAACTAGTCTAGAAAACAGGTTATAAAGGGAAACTATGACTAAGAATTATATTAGCCTATCAAAATACATGTTTATTTATTAAAATCTAAGATGATTACCCAACTTATACAATTAATACCTTTATAATATTAATTATTCTAAAAAGACTACTTATAAAAGATGCTTATCTAGTCAAAGAAGTTTAAGAAACCAAAACAAGCTTTGTATTATATACAAATTCCCTAAAAGCTTTTACAACTTTAGAATCTTATTCAGACAAAATTAAAAAGACTATTACAAACTATTTTATAAAATAATAATAAGACTAGATAACTTACTAATTTGACTTTGTCCTTTAAACTGTTTAAACTTTTAAAGATAATAAAACAATTGAAAATATAATAATTACAAATAATATTTTATCTAAAATAGTTTATAATAAAACAAGTTAACAACTTATCAAAGTAGTATAATCTTAATAAAGTATTAAAAGTGATCTTTTTTATATTAACTAGTTTTTAAGCTTTAAAACAAAATCTTATATTCTGATTAAGAAAAACTTATATATATTAAGAGTAATTATATTTGTTCATTTGTTAGTTCTAAAACTAAAGATTATTTAATGTATAAGATACTCTTTTTAATATAACATTAAAAGTTACTCTTGTCCTTAACACTATTATGTTTACAGATTTAACAATTATATTAAAGAGAATTATTCTATGTTACAGGTTTTACCTAACAAGCGATTGGTGTAAGCCTGAGGCTTAATACACAGCAGAGTGTATATAAAGAACTTAATAATTACATGACATGATTAGAACCTGAGGGACCTAAGGGGTCCAAGGAGTCCATGGACTTGTAAGACTTGTAAAGTCTAAGAGGTCTAGTTGGATTTCATTATCTATATAAGCATATTGTAAGAATATAAGAATAGACTTCTTGTGTTCAACCTAAATACATTACTAGATCTTGCCTTTGATTTAGTTGCTTACTTGTATATCATACATTTTCATTGTCCTTGAACATTTACCTTACCTTTGCTATTCAATAACCTAGATAGCATAATTTTGTAACATTTTGAACATTACCTATCTTGATAAATCAGGATTTGAAAACAAACATACTAGTAAATAACAATAACGAATAACAACTTGAAGAAAGTTCTGAAGAAGGCTTTAAAGAGGAATCTAAAGAAGGATCTGAGGAAGTATCTGAGGAAAGTTCAGAAGATAATTCTGATGAAGACTAAGATAAGGATTAGACTATTAAGGAAATTAACATTTAAAAAGGAATGTTAAAGGAAATTGTTATACTATTAAAGTAACTTATTAAGTTAACAAAAGAATCAACTGTTAAAGAATTATCAAAAGTTATAAGAAAGAAACTAGTATCTTTATTACTTAAACTTAACTTAAAACCAATTCTAATACTAAGAGCTCTAAGTCCAAACCTTGATTTAAACTCTGAACTTAAGAGTAACATTAGATAAGTTCTAATAACAACATTTAAAGAAGTTAAAATTACTAGGCTAAACTTATTCTATAAGGACAAAAAGAAGCTAAAGGTATATTTTGCTTAAACAAGAACTTATTTAGTATTAAATGACCATTTATTATTAAAAGACATACATAAGGTCCTATGAGCATTAATATACTTAAGAAGAGTAGTTGAAACTTGGTTTTAACCTTTTAAAGACAAATAGTTCATAACAAATGAAGAAACAACAAACTAAGGAATAATCAACATTATTATAAGTTAAGTTAACTATATAAGAGAACTCAAATGCTTGTATAAGGATGTTAATGAAAAAANGGAATACTAAGAGATGATTAGCTTACTTTAGGCAAATTAAGAGCCTTAGTAAATATATAATATTTTATCATTAGTATGTAGTATTAGTTAACTAGGAAGAAAGAAGCATATATACATCAGTATAAGACTAAGTTAAAGGATTCTATTAAAGAAGAATTGTATTAACAACTTGTAGTCAAAACATTTAATACTCTTATTGACTTGTTTATTAAGATCAAGAATGAACAATATAAAATGATATTGGACAAGAAAAGAGGATTTTACTTTAATTATAAGAAAATTAATAGTAAGAAGGATTAAGGAAACCTTATAAAGTTAAATGTTATAAAGAGAGGAAAGACTTTTAAAGGGAAAGGAAAAAAGCATTTTAAAGAAAAAAAACAAAAAAAAAGAATTTCTTTAGAATCTTCCTTGAAGAACTTGACTGAAGAAGGAAAAACAAGTTATACTTTAAATATAAACTTTTTTAGATATATAATGAATACTCACAAGAAGGACAACAAGTTGAGTTTGTTAATTAAAGTTAAAGTTATGTATATCCTAAGAATTATAAATATCTCTTCAAGATCATCAGAAGAAGAAAGCTCAAATAAGGAAGAAAACTCCTCAGAAGAAACAGAGGATCATAAAGACTTAATAACTATATTATACTATGTTATTGAAACTGATGTAAATGAGGTAGCAATAACAAGAATCCTCAAAACAAATTTTGTACTTATAATAAGAACTCAACATAAAAGACATCCTCAAGATAATGACTAAACTAAAGACTAGAGCAAATGGAGATTAATTCCAGGGGTTAATAGAATCTAGATAATTGTACTGTTAAACTTCAAAGTTATACTAACAGAATAATATCCTGTTTTTAAAGAATTATTAATCTTAAAATATTATCTTACAATTAGCATAAGAGGATTAAGAGGATAGGAGATCCTGGATAAAAGTCAGCTTTTCAGAATTGTATAATAAAAAGAAGTAATTGTTAAAGTATAAGAACTTAATCTTAGAGATCTTGCTTTAGTCTATAAGACTAACCTTCAAAGTATTATCATAAAAAAANGGAATATACAAATTCTTCTTACTAATAGAAAGAACTTGAATATAAAATGATTTTGATCAAATGCTAGAAGATGTTTAGATAATAATAAAGGAAGGATTAAGCTATATCATGTAAGGATAATATAACTTATAATAAGAAGGTTATCTAATAATAACTTTCTAACAAGATTAAATGAAGGTGAAAACATAATATAAAGAAATTTAAGGACTAGGAAAATCAATAGAATAATTATTTAAAGCTGAATAGTATTATGTTCAACAAAAGCAAAGGGAACTGGTTAAGATTGTTATGAAACAAGCTAATTAAAATGCAAAAGCTTTACTTATAATTAATGAACTAGAAGAAGATTCATTACCTTTAAAAGTACTTATTATATTATTAGGAGAAGACAAATTACTACAGAAAATCAATTAACAGTTCAACCAAGAAATAACAGTATACCTTTTRAATTTTACAAAAAGAATTYYTTAAGAAAGTAATATCTTTATYACTGAAATAAAAAGAACACCTTAAAAAWCAAAATTACAAAATAAGTATAAAANTGTATATATATTCATAAATGATAAAAGCTTAGATAAACCAAGGTTAAAAGATCTTATTAAAAGATAAATAACATTATTTGAAGAACTTTAAGAAAACATTAAAAATCTAGAAATCAAGGATAATATATTAATTAACAATGTTAGAAATGTTAATCTTTACTCTATAAACAGTAAAAGTTCATTATACATAAACATAAAATTATGCAAAAAGCTAATAAAAGCTTTGATCAATTTAAAAGTCAAAAGGAACTTTATCAACAAACAAGTTATAAAATGACTTAGACTTAATATAAGAGTCAAGAAAAACAATTACTTAATATCATTAATAAACAGTAATACAATTAAAAGAGTAGTTAACATTTAAACCTATAAATTAGACATAAGAATTAACAATAATCATTAGGAAAGAATATCTTTTAATATTATATAGTTAAGAATATATCAAGTAATACTAAGAATCAAATAGATAAGAAAGCATAATCTAATAATTGATTAAAGAATAAGTATAATTACCTTCTTAGAAGAAGAATAAAATTCAATATCTTTAAAAGTTATTCATATTAACAAAACTTTAAAACATATTCTTAAAAAAATATTATAAATAACTAAAACTATTCACNAAAAAAACTTGATAATTTAGCCTTACCTAAGTATAAACCATAAGATTATAAAATAAAGCTCAAAGAGAAGTTCAGACTAACTTATAGATTAATTTATCAAACAACTCTTACTAAGGATAAGATGATGAAGAAATGATTACTTAAGAAAATAATACTTAGAAGTCTATATAAAAAAAGGTTATAACAAAGCTAAAGTACTATTATATTATATAAAGAAAGAAGACAATCTGTTAAGATAACTTTATAATGATTATAAACACTTGAATAATAAAACCAAGAAAGACTAATACCTTTTATTATTAATAGATTCAATGATAAACAAGTTAAAGAAAGTTATCATATTCACTAAACTAGACTTGTAATCAACATTTAATCTAGTTAAGATTAAAAAAGATAACAAATAAAAAAGTTGTTATTCGAATGAAATACAGATTATTTAAGTTATTGATTATAACATTTAATATAATTAATACTTTAATAATATAACAAAAAATAATAAACTAAATATTAAAAAAAATACTTAAAGAAATTCATAATAGTATATCTTGACAATATAATCATTTACTCAAAAAGTATTAAAGAACACAAAAAGCATGTCAAACTCATTTTATAAGCATTATAAGAAGCAAGATTACATTATAAACCAGTAAAATGCAAATTTCATAAAGAACAAGTTCAGTTCTTACGAACCGAGCGTCATAAGTCTGTGTACACCCCTTATTAAATTGATAAATTGCTACTTAATTTGATGTCATCCATCCTTGACATGCTACAACTTCCCATATCCAATGCTTTTGATCTATAATCAATCCATTAATCCATTCCTGATCAAGTGCATTCCATTCTTCTATGATTGCGTTGGCCATTTCGATTTCATTTGTAGGTTGGATTTTGCGACGGTGAAGCGACTGTTTTATAGCTCTCCAACATTTTTCAATTGGATTAAGATCAGGACTTGTAGAAGGGTGATTTAATAGTTGAATACCATGTTTCTCTCTGAATATTGCACAAGGATTTGTAATAGACTTATGACCATGAGCAGAGTTGCCATCTTCCATGAATATAGGTGTATATCCAAGTTCTGAGGTAACTACTCTAAAATCCTCTAGAATAACTTCAATTGCTGGCTCCAGGATTTGATTCAACTAATCTGTTTGTATAAATGCTCCATGTTTACCATGGCCATGTATAATAATCAATTCTGATTTATAATTATACCCAATTGCTCCCCAACAATTAACTGATGTTGTATGTCCTCGATGAAATTGATGTTAAATACAAGTTGAACAAAATCGATCACCACGTTTGCGTGTAACTTTAGTTTTAGAAGAATGATCACCAATCAAAAAAGTGCATTCATCAGAAAAGAGAACTGAAAACCATTGTATCGTCCAAAACAAGTGTTGTAATCCATATAACCATCGTTGAATAGCTTGTAACTTGGTTAAATATGGCTTTTGGCATGCTACACACCGATAATACCCCACTTCCTTCAAATGCCTTTCAATTGTTTGTACAGAGCATTCAAGGTGTAATTCTGCCTTTAATTGAAAATAATCAAGACATCTATGCTCGTATGATAAACAAATATAATTGATAATATCCAAAACAGCTTGTTGAGTGAGTAATCGTGGTTTTCCTATACGAGTAGGTCGTATCCTCTCAGGCGCACCATATTTCAAAATTCGATTAACCGTCGATCGACCAATCCTATACACTTTTGCAAGTTGTGAAGGACCCCAATTTGCAAGGAATCGAAGCTGTCGGATAGCTTCTTTATGCTTTGTAAGTATTTCATATCCTAATTCATGCTCTGGCATTGGATTTGGAGGTGTTGTAGGTTCCATTTTGGTGGTGTAATTATTAAGGATGGGGTGTACACAGACTTATGACGCTCGGTTCGTAAGGGTTGAAGTCAACAGTAAAATTTGTCAGGGATGCCGTTGGACGTCTTTCAATCCCTTGATTGATAGTTTACGACAACTTCGATTCACCACAGAAGGTGACAAGTATCCAAGAGTTTCTTCCCAACGGAGAAAGGGTATGTGGAGCAATTTTGTTCACAAGAAGACATTTAGACGCTTGTCGGCTCGGTGTTACTATTCGAGTCGACCCTGTGAGTGTTCCGGACTGCCTCGATCTTTTCTTCTGTCGTACCAATCTTGAGAAGTCGGACTCGAATGTTGCCCTTGCCAGTAAGATCATCAACCGTCTAGGATGTCTCCCCTTGGTTATTGACCAAGCTGCTGCATTCATCAGAAGTCGGCAGCTCGACCTCAACAACTTCAACGAGCAATTCGTAAAGCTCAGCACAACATCCCTCTGGTCAACCACACCCCAGATATGGGAGTACAAGAAGCGAATTGGAAAGGAGGAAAGTCAAACCGCGTTGAGTATCCGTACCACTTGGGAGATGTCCTTTGGAGAACTCGAAGGAAATTTACCACGTCAGCAAACTGTCGGAAGGCTTCTCTCATTCTTAGCCTTGTTTGGTCGCTTTGATATATCAGAAAAGCTAGCAATGGCACTCGCCAAACAGGACCAATCTATCTTCGAAACATGGATCTTCCTCAAAGACGGAATATGGGACAAGTACAAATTTCAGGACACTCTAGTCGAGCTCTATGGCTTGTCGATCCTGCAAAGCATTGACCTAGGGGCAGACTTATCTTCATTTTCGCTACATCCAATAATTGCCGAGTGGTTAAAATTGGGGATACTTGTATACACGCAGCACTTACCTAAATACACGCACTTTCTCCGGTACCGGTCTCTCTTCACCTAACAGCTACCCATAGTAATTTACTAGTAAGCATGATAACCAATTAGCTTACAGTACATAAAACGCGAAAACATATACTGCATACCTTGTATGTATACAAAGTACCAGTATGCCTGGTGTATATATACTTGTCTCTTATCATAACTTTTAGAATTAAAGTTATTATTACCATTGTATAAAAGATACAATAAAAGTCATGTAACAAAAATTAAAGCATTAATAGTGCATGTTTCATTTGATTATACAATATTTATAAAGTTATAGTGATTATATGCCTGAAATGCCTTAAGTTATTAATGCTTATTTGTACACTTAAAATTAAACTACTTTTACTATTATAAATTCAGCTTGTGATCTTGCTTTTTTATTAACCTCTTGCCCTGACTTACTATCGTTTATTGCTGAGTTTCTTTGCACAATACCAATTTGTATGCGATCGTAAGGTATTGTTTTGGAAGGGGTGTAGCCGATGTCGGCAAAATTGTGTGTATTTAGGTAAGTGCTGCGTATATTTAAGTATCCCCTTAAAATTGAGAATCGATCTAAGAGAATGAAAATTCTTTATCAAAGCAGCTTCCAATGCGCTCAACGAGATTCTCGCTCAACAGTTGGAAGATCTGGAACGGTCTTTTTTTGAAGACGGACAAAAACTGTTTGGATACATTGAAAATCTCATTGTCCGTTCCCGTTGATGCCATGACCACTTTCGCGAGATACTACTGCCATTTTAAGAAGTACGACGAGTCAGAAGCCATGTACAAGAAGATGATATAATGGCTGAAGCATATTTATATAGCACTAAATTGGCCTAAAATTGACCCTGAATGGCTTATATATATAGAGGTTTGTGAGAAGGTTTATTGTTGTCGATGGGGATCTGTGGCCTGGGAATTCAGGCCGCCATCGCCTCGCCCACCAATCACCAGATAGACACTCCAGCCCTCGGTTCAGCTGCAGAACTTCTGTTACTAGCTAGTCGTCGATTGCTAAACATATACCAGAGCATTTGCCCAGCAACCAGAACCAATCCTGTTGATGCAAACGCCAGCATTATAGTGAAGGCACGGTGGTAGAGAGGTGCATCATCAGCGCGAAAGAATTGTCCACCAATAACCCCACCACAGTTGGCGGCCATGATAACCATGCTACAAACAACAATATTAGCTAAAAGTTTAGAAAATGGTTGGACAGAACTGACGCCATGGCAAGACTTCGTTGTTGTGGACTTGTACAATTTAATGACAACCAACCAATGTTAATAACGCTTTGATGAGGGTTTAAGTTAGCTGTCAGTCTAGCAAAAAGGCACATATACAAGCTTACTGTACAACTGAGTTCGTACCATTGGCCGCGATGACTGCTGCATACCGATTCCACTTATTCATGGTGGGTGGTGTTTGCCTTAAGCACACATATGATATGATACCCCACAGAGCACCGATCAGTGCAAATGGGCCACGACGCTCGGTATAATCACTGTGTAAACAAGATATACGTTAGTTGGGAGGTCAATGTGATAACTAGCTATATCTTGGAGAGGGTTGACAAAAGAAGGAAGACTTACGCCGCGAGTCCAAGGATGAGAACGAGAATAATGGAGATGAAGAACCCGACAGAGTATAGAGCGTTGGCATGTACTGCAGTAAATCCCAAGCTCTTCACGATACTGGGCCCGTAGGTCTGAAGCGCGCTTGTCGGGGAGTTCACGAGGATGGCGATGAGCACATGACACCATATATATGGCTTCTTCATTGTATCAACGATGTCGTGTCTACTGATCTCGATCTTTCCTTTAGCTTTCGCAGGGTCGTCGAGGAGAACGCGGCTGGTGCAAATGTGAAGTTCACGGTCGGTGAAGTAACTCCATCGGCCGCGACTGACCAAGGGAGAACCATCGGTGACACTCGCAGGGAAGTATAGCATGAAGACGACTCCAATACAGACGGTTATGATGCCTTCGACTGTAGACAATCAATTAGTCTTAGTAGATTCCCAACCTCTACTTTTAACTCACTCATGAATAGCCACTTCCATCCAGCAATACCATACCGCCCTGACATAGAGAGAATACCGGCTCCAATAAGAGATATAGTTGCGGCTGCGAGCAGATTTCCAACGAAGAAAACAGATACACGAAAGCTGGTTTCAGACTTCTTGTACCAATTGGACATGGTATACAGTGCACCTATCCACGTTGTAAATATTGATAGAGATGTGACTAGTGATGGTATTGACATACCTGGAATGAATCCTGCCTCACAGAGTCCCAATAACAGCCTTGTAGCAATATAGCTCCCGAAATTCGTGATAAAGAGTTGAAATGTTGCAACCAGNCCCCCAGCAGATGATCTGCCCTGCTAACCACCGCTGTGGACCAACCTACCATGCCATGTCAGCCAAAACACATGATTATAAAAGCAGCCATATTTTTAAACCTTCTGAAGTAAAATATTGGAGGGAATTTCAATAATAATAATGCCACATGACAAAAGTTGGGTGCCAATGTTGATTTGGTTTGTGGTAATACCCAGGTCATGAGTGATGGTATCTGTCAAGGCATTTGCAATATTTCCCCTATCCATTTGAAGTGCGAAGAAGGAGAGCCCTAGGAGAGGAAGGATAATGAAGTCAATCCTATTTCTGTGAGCCCAATGCTCTGCAACAGTTGGCAAAGCAAAGATGATTACTTTCGTTTGACGGCCCTCTCCTCGTCAGCTGTCCAATCTACCTGGGCCAAACCTTCATCGCCTGACTTTATGGCGACGATGTTTTCGACTCTTTCAGTGCTTGGCTTGTCCATAATGCTAATATCCCCGCTCCTTGTCGTTCTAGGTTCGTGAGCAATGTTGGTGGTTTGTTCAATGGTATTTGTATAATTTGGTCGCTACGTAAATAGGGTCAAAGAGGCGTATATGTACATGAAGCAACCCAAGCAGTCGATATCATATCATCGCATCAACCCCATCGCCTCTCGGCAGGAGATGCAGAGAGAAGCGGGAGTTCATGTTTCGATTCTAAATCCTACTTTTGATGCGCTTACACCCAGCCGCTGTCGGTTAGACTTCCGTGGCGCTTNCCCCCCCCCTAATTCAATCTTTCCCGTAGTCTTTGATAGTCTTTGATTCTCCCGAAGTGTGAGGGGATATTGCGGGGGATCAAATGCGGGGTTAGACTTAGATACTGGACACATAAACCGCTCCTTGGCAGTCACGAAATCATAGGGGGCCATTGGATACATTGGGAAACGATGAAGTCCTAGCTCAACTAGCTTAAAGTGGCACAGTACTCCTCTCCTCCCTCCATGATGCTCGCTCGGGTCTGCTTCAGCGAGAAAAGATTCTCAATTTCAAGCCATCGGCTGTTGATAGAGCGAGAGCGGTTCATTCGTGGTAGGGAGGAACCGGGATTCTTGACAGAAGAAGTGGAATGTAAAGAGCTACCCGGACGAGACCTTTTGAAGTTTCATGTTATTAGGACGCTCCCCCCCTTCACTCTATTCTTCAACAAGACGCACTCATTATTCCTGAGACCTTGATTTTCAAACTTTATCAACATGTCCAAACGCCCCAATTTTCTAATCATCGTTGCCGATGACCTAGGCTTCTCAGATGTCGGCGCCTTTGGCGGCGAGATTAAGACACCCAACATAGACAGTCTGGTGGAGGGTGGAGTACGCTTTACCGACTTTCATGCTGCCTCTGCGTGTTCACCAACGAGATCCATGTTAATGACTGGTACTGATAATCGTAAGTATACCCTGCCGATTAAAATGTCTACGGAGACTCGGCGGTTAACGCTCATTGCTTTAGATATTGCTGGCCTTGGGACTATGTACGAAGGTCTTGAGGACTATTACGATGGTGTACCAGGTTATGAAGGCTATCTCAACGATTCGGTTGTTGCATTGCCTGAGTTGTTACAGGACGCGGGCTATCATACAATTCTTTCGGGGAAATGGCATCTAGGTCTCACACCGGACCGGTATCCATGCCAGAGGGGATTTGATCGTTCGTATACTCTCCTTACGGTATGCACTGGTTCAAAGTCTTCGAAGTAAAGCTACATGGCTGACCAATATCAGGGGGCCGCTAATCACTTTGGATGGGAGCCCCAGCTTTTAGAAAAAGATGAGACCATACCCCCATTTTTAGAGAAAATAAAAGTCTTCTATGTAGAGGATAATCAGCATATTGAACCCAAAGATTTGGGAGACGACTTCTACTCCTCAGATGCTTATGCATCGAGACTAATCCAATACTTGGAAGACCGCGCGACCAGCCCAGAGAATAAAGACAAGCCTTTCTTTGCCTACCTTCCGTTCTCTGCCCCCCATTGGCCACTTCAAGCACCAGAGAAAGATATTCGAGACTACAAAGGCGTATACGATGAAGGACCGGAAGTTCTGCGGCAGAAACGCCTCCAAAATCTCAAATCACTCGGTTTAATTCCGGAACATGCTATACCACATGATGTTGTTGCAGTTGGGGGACAAATGCTTTCTAAAGAATGGAAATCTCTCACTACAGAAGAGCGTCAGTTCTCTGCTCGTACAATGGAAGCATATGCAGGAATGGTCCAGCGAATGGATACACAAATTGGCCGAGTTCTAGACCACCTGCGTTCTAACGGTGAGCTAGACAATACATTTGTGATATTTATGTCGGATAATGGTGCAGAAGGATTACTGCTTGAAGCAGTTCCCATCATCAGGGGCGATGTATTTGATCACATAGCACAACATTATGACAACTCGCTTGAAAATATCGGGCAGAGAAATTCATATGTCTGGTATGGCCCGCATTGGGCATCTGCAGCAACGGCACCTTCGCGTCTATATAAGGCTTTCACTGCAGAGGGTGGTATCCGTGTCCCTCTCATTCTAAGATATCCACCCTTGACAGTTCCTAGACCTGATATCGACCATTCTTTTTCCACAGTCATGGACATCATGCCTACTATCCTAGATCTGGCTGGCGTGAAACATCCAGGCACACGATATAAGAATCGAACCGTGGCCGTCATGCGCGGGAAGTCATGGGTTCCATATCTCCAAAAGGGTGCAGAGTGTATTTATGGGGAAAACGCAGTTATGGGGTGGGAATTGTTCGGACGGCAAGCTGTCAGGAAGGGAGAGTGGAAGGCCGTTTATATCCCTAGGCCTTATGGCCCCGAGAAATGGGAGCTTTTCAATCTGCGTAACGATCCTGGCGAGAGAATTGATTTGGCAGAAGCGGAGAAGGTGAAGCTAGAGGACTTGCTGGCCGAGTGGGATAAATACGTTCAGGATGTAGGTATAATACCGGGGAGGGCCCAGCGCTACGTGATATTGAATGATGACAAGAAGGTTGTTTAAAATAACTAAATATTAATTTATTTTCCAGGATCATCTTCTGTATTAAATTAACTTAGACTACCAGATGATTTTTTACAGTTTCATTTTATGGCAACATAGGAATTGCATCTAGAGGCCACTCGTACATCCTCTTATAGGGTACCGAAAATAACCATTCACCTGAATGAACGATTTTTGTTGTCACGATACCGTCGACTGGAAGGACAACTTCCATAACGGTTGTTGGAGGTACATGGACTCTCAGATTTAACATTTTCCCCTCCTCATCCAACGGGCTGGCCTCGATCTTCCATGAACAGGACACCTTCCCAAATGGCGTTGTATGCTCAGCATGCGCACTCGTAAAGTCAGCTCCAATCAGTGGAGCTGCCCGCGATCGTTTCCATCCGGGCTCCAGACATTGGAGGCCAGCCAGTCTCCGGTAAAGAAAAGCTGCCACTGCTCCAAAGGAGTAGTGATTGAAAGAAACCATTCTGCCCGGGTTAATCTTTCCATCGGGCAGCATACTATCCCACCTCTCCCACATTGTGGTAGCACCCATGGTCACAGGATAAAGCCAAGACGGGCATTCTTGGCTCAAAAGCATTGCATACGCGACTTGCGTCTGATTTGTAAGAGCAAGCGCTTCACATATATATGGTGTTCCAGCAAACCCGGTGCCAATCTTGAAACCGTTTCTGAGGACGATTTCTGCGAGACGTTCGCCAGCTCTCATTTTCCTTGTCGAGTCGAGGAGATCGAAGCATATCGCTAGAGCATATGCGGTCTGAGAATCCGATACGATGCGACCGTTTGGAGAAATATACTCATTTGAGAACTCTTCTTTTGCCACACGTGCCTCCTGCTCATACTTATTTGAGTCGGTGTGTTTTTGTAGTATTCTCGCGACGCATGCAACAAGATCCAAAGAATGGATCAAAAATGCATTGGCGACTAGGACCGCATCTGTTCGGCCTTGTTGTGGTTCTTGAGGCGGAGCGTATGGATCCAGCCAGTCCTTAAATAGAGGTTAGTACAAGTCTTGTTAGAATTATTCCCAAACTTACGCCAAATTGGAAACAATTGGGGTCCCACAGGCAACTCATCTTCTTCGTATTTCTTGGAATTTTATCTAGCCATGTAGTCATACTAGTATAATGATTCTTAAGAATTGTCATATCGCCAGTTGCTTCATACAAAGCCCAAGGAGCCAAGACTACCACATCGTGCCAGATAGCACATGGGAACCTCTTACCCCAGATCGGGTGATAGAACAAAACATGAGGAGTGGTCAATGTAGGAATGCCGCCGTTCGCTTCTTGATCTAATTCAACGTCCGCCAGCCAATTCTTCAGCATACCAAAGCAATTGTATAACATGCTTGCAGCTGGAGCGAACAAAGCTAGGTCCCCTAACCAACCAAGACGTTCACTTCTCTGTGGACAATCAGTCGGAATTGACAGGAAGTTTCCACGCATGCTCCACAGCACATTATTGTGCAACTTATTAATGAGTTCATCTGAACAAGAAAACTGTCCGCTCGCTTCCATATCCGTGTGGCACACTACTGCCTCCAATGACTCTAGAAGATCGTGGCCTGAAAAGGGCCAGCCATCAACTTGAACATATCGGAAGCCATGGAAGGTAAATCTGGGCTCCCAGGTCTCTACTCCTTCTCCACGGATGGTATACTCATCTAAAGCTTCAGCACTTAACAGAGGTCTTCGTCCCAACTCCCCGTATTCCAAGACCTCTGCATGGAATAAGGAAATTTTGTCCCCTTTGGTTCCGCGAACACGTTTAATACGCGTGTATCCCACTAAATTTTGTCCGAAATCAATCACAATCTTTCCCGAAGGTGTGGTAATCTGTGCAGTAGGGTAGATCGTAGAGATACGTCTGACTGGTTCACCACTTCCGGCCACTAACTTTACTGAATCAAGCAATGGCGGCAGAACAGCAGCTTTCCTCCAAGGACTGTCAGCAGCCAAGGACCAGCCAAAAACTAAGGACCAGTTCGGGATCTCGAAGTTTGAATCGTACTTTTCACCATTATAAAGTTCCGCGAGACGGATCGGTCCTGAGCTAACTGTCCAAGTGTCGTCAGTGCAGATCACTTCTGTTCTGCCGTCTGCGTAATGTATCTCAAGTTGAGCCATCAACGCCGTTTTAGATCCCCAAATGTTACGCCGCCCCCCAGCAAATCCCAAGACGCCACAAAACCAACCCTCAGCAATACGAACGCCAATACAATTAGCATTTGATTCCTTTGACAGCAAATCAGTGACGTCATAAGTTTGATATTGCAGCCTCCTCGCATAATTGGTCCAACCAGGTGCGAGAAAATAGTCTCCCACGCGGCAACCATTGATCTCAGCCTCGTAAAGTCCTTGGGCAGTGATGTATAGTCTAGCAAACGAAACAGGGCCAGAAGTATGAAATTCTTTGCGATATAACTCTTCAGGCTGTGGAGAGTTATGATCTCGGATCCAAGGAGCTGCTAGTCGTTGACATTTCCAATCTTCTCGAGCCAAAAGACCAGTCTCAGCATAGGCGCCTTCGCTCCAAGATGAGGATTGCATATTCCTTCTCCATACTTTGACCTTGACTAATACTCTCTGGCGCGACTTCAGAGGATCCTCAAATGGCCAAGGGACGAATGTCGACCTGCTTGACTGAGCTCTAACTGTAGAGAGTAGCCGCTCACTGCTCGATACTAGATTTATCTCGTATAGCTGTATTTCATATCCGTCTTGCTGGAATCCAGAGGCTGCTCCAGCAAATTTCCACGAGATACAGGGTCGTGCTTCTTGTATTCCCAAAGTATTTTCACGTCGGTAATGCTCAAATTTCACATCTTTAACTGCCAACACATTTGATTGGAATGTGGCTTCCTTGGGGATCTCAGCCATATTGTTGGCAATATGTTCATGAGCATAAGAGCAAATCTGAGCAAAATCTCCCCGATACTTGAAATGCAAGCGCAAAACTATACCGCCGTTGAGATTTATGAAACAGCCAAGGCTGAAACGAGACACATTGACGTATATATAGCCAGTTCCTAGCCAGTTTATGGTCCTGTCCAGAATTATTAGACTTCACGTTGTTAGAAATCTTCATATACCTATATTATTGCTGTGTTTGTTGAAGAAGTTGGTAGGCCAAATATTCCATAATAGAGTCTTGTTGATAAAGCGTTTCGGTTTGTGAATATCGCAGCTCTAAAACCTTCGGATCAATGCCAGCCGAAAACGATAGTCAACAGTGGAGGGGGATCCCGTAGGACAAGGCTATTATCTCAGCGGCGTCGTAGAGCAATTGTTGGTCGCATATATACAGTATCACAAGAATAGATATCCAGGAGCTGTGGGATCTTCACAGCCCCCTCGTAGCATTTGCCGGGAGGGCCCCACCCGCCGACTCAGATGTGCCGGCACAGTAATTATTTCTAACTACCCCTAACTCCTTATAATTTCAGTACGTAAGGGGGTGGTTCATTCACTAAGTTATTGACACCCCCTTACGTACAATGCAGCAGCTCTAGTACCTTAAAGTGTATAATGCTACAGTATAATTATGTAACGCCCTACAGTGCATATGCGGCCTAGCTGCTGTTGTGTTGTTGTGCCCGAGGTTAGATCTGGTACCAGCAATACCAAGTGGATTTAGGTATCCCCCACATGAATCTCTACTGTAGATGCTCTCCATTAGCTCCTGAACCTTCCTGCAGAGCTATCCATTCAGCCATTTACAGTGGCCTCCTAGGCAAAATGTGCGTATATACAGTGCATCGATTTANGGGGGAGACCCTGTAAGACATGCCCCGCACTCCAACCGCTTATGCCCCATTCCCCAACATCACTAGTAACTCGGGGCCCCAATTTCGGTAATTACGAACGAACAATTTGTGGCTTGACATTGAAAGAGATGAGAGTCGGTTTGCGGGGAAGATTATACCGAGACCGCGAGAAGTTGCGGTCTGCAGGGCCCTGTCGTCTGTCCAAAGTGTCCGGATTTGCAGCAAGAGGTGAGGGATTCGAATGCTAAACTAACTCAGTAGCTAAGAGAACGCCGTGTGGGAAGCATAAGAGGTCACGATATCGAGAGAGAGAGAGAGAGAGAGAGGTACACGAGATTTAGTCTCCACACAGCCAGCTGCGTATTTCAGATCCGGGCGTCACAATCACAGCTATTCAAGCCATCGCAACATATCTTACTTGTCTTTATTGATACCTTCCAATTGTAAATTCCTTTTCTTCGCTATGACGGCCGCCATAAACAATGCCGGGACGGCGACGGTGACAATGAAACGCAAATCTGGAAAGCTCGCCCTGCGACAGACCTTCAATATACGATTAACGGTTGCGGTTATACTAATTGCTGTCTCTCAACTGAACTTCGGGTTTGAAATAACCGCCTTCTCGCTCGCACAGGCTATGGATGCCTTTGATCGCCAATTCGGCACATACAAGCCGGCAACCAAGGCTTATGTTCTCGAGCCCTACTGGCTGTCACTATTCAATTCCCTTAATTTCATCAGCTTCGGAATAGGTACGTCCATGACGCGAATGTGCTCACAGTGAGGGGAGTTGCTGATAGTGGACAGGCATCATCTTGGGGAGCTGGGTCAGTAAACGCTTTGGTAGACGGATGTGCATGTTCTCGATGAGCATCTGGGCCCTTGTCGCGGCCACTATTGTTGTCACCTCCCGGAATCGAGACCAAATTATGGCAGGCCGTATTCTTAACTGTACGTATTTCAGTCTACGGATAAAACAGTGCTCTGTTCCAGCCGAACTGACGAACGGCAGATGTCTATATTGGCATGGAGCTTGCAGTGGTTCCTATTTACCAGTCTGAAATCGTACCGGCACAGACGCGAGGTTTTATAGTTGGAACCTATCAGGTTGCTCTTGTGGTAAGTGAGAATAGCATAGACCTATCTCATGACCTTTGTATGTCTGCTGAGACAGTAATATCTAGGGTGGCGCACTAATTATCAGTGGTATTTGTCGAGGAACCAGCACAATTGAGGGTAATGCATCCTGGCGAATTCCCCTAGGGCTTTTCTACGTGGTGCCGAGCCTCGTGGCCGCTAGCATTTGGTTTGTTCCGGAGGTATGACCTTACCTTGTCCTTTATCGCTATTAATATTAACATATAATTCTGANTTTTTTTATTAAAGTCCCCACGCTGGCTCGCTATGAAGGGTCGTAATGATGAGGCTCTTGTTGCTCTTAAGAAATTCAGAGAAGGAAAATTCTCTGAGGAGCAGATTGACTACGAGTTTGAAATTATCAAAATTTCTGCAGCACATCACCACCGAGAAAAGGGCACGTTTTTTGAGCAGTTCAGAGGAACAAACCTACGAAGAACAATCATCGTTATTGCTGTTAACTTTTTCCTCCAAGCGTCAGGTCAGATTTTCACAACAGTCTATGGTACTGTCTATATCAAGTCCTTGGGGACAGTTAACCCTTTCAATATCACGTTAGCTATCTCTTTGATCAACTTTACAGTCGGGATTTTAGCAATGATCCTTATGGAGAAACTTGGACGACGGTAAGCAAAATATTACCTTTCTTCTCAAGCTATTCAAAATTGAAAAGAGCTGATTAATACGATGACATAGACCTCTTCTTCTGATTGGTGGCGTCATTCAAACCATATCCCTGTTGGTGATGGGAGGCCTGGGTACTACTAAGCCGACCACTTATGCCACGGACTGGGGCGTCGTAGGGATGATGATGTTCTTTTCAGTCGGTTTTTCACTTGGGTGGGCACCTATTGTGCACTCGCTAAGCGCAGAAATTCCAAGTACTCCTCTTCGAGATATGACATACCGAACCGGTGGCATAGTCAATATTGTCACGCAGTAAGCTATGCTTCTTGATTGCCATTTCTTTTCTACAACTTTAAACATCTTTCTTCTGACTTTTGTGTTAACCAATAGATTTGTTGTATCATTTTCTCTTCCCTACATGGTGTACGCTCCCTATGCAAACCTCGGTTCCAAAGTTGGGTTCATCTATGGCGCATTCGCTATACTGTCGGTTATTTTTACCTTTTTCTACGTCCCTGAGGTCCGAGGTAGATCTCTCGAGGAAATTGACGAGTTATTTACTTCAGGCATCCCAATTCACCAGTTTAGTGATGCCAAATTAACTGTAGAGATAGCGTTGGAGGAGGGTGTGAAGGAGAATGTGCTACATGTAGAAGTACAGGAACACGTGAACGTTTAAAATTTAAAGTGTACATGTAGCTTAGTGCAACAATGGCAATGGATTGACGAAATAAAGTGCTATCGGAACGTTCTACTAGAGGACTATTTCTTGCAACTTATATGACCGCTTTGGCATGGCTATTTTCATCGCCCTACAAAAACTCGTGTACGAACATGCATTAGGATAGAAGAATCCAGCATAACAGGTGCTGTGAGAAGGTAGTCTCTAGGGTTTCTATCGTAGACTAGCGAACTCAATCGAATTACACTGCCTAGGGTGTTGAATGTTTTAGCGGGGTCGTTCAATGGTAGGCGGCCTATTAGGGAACAGGATTCAATTCATGGTGCTTATCCAGAGCCAACCAGCGACCCCTTGTAAGGGTCACTAGCTGGGTTATCCCCTCGACCGCTAGTCACTTATGCACATGCATAAGCTTAAGCGAAGCAATCTGATTGGTGTATACACTTTATCAAACTTCGTTAATTAAACTTTTATGCTCGGCGGCATGTTGCATAATTAACCGAGCCATTAAAATCAAAGAAAACCTGTCATAAAAGTATAATTTGCATACATGTGTATAAGTGACTCCATCTCTGGCGGTCGAGGGGCTAGATTATTAAATAGGCCTTCAACAGTCGGCACAACTAGTACCGATGCAATAGCAAATGTTGTTTCCTTGGCCAGAGGCATTTCTACCGAGGCAATCAATATCTGTAAGTCAGGTTTAGTGATACCCCGCTGTCGCTAGATTTACAGGCGAGCATCGGCATCGGTTCTCGGTGGACTAGTTCTCATTTAGTATTACTGTATGGTCCCACAGAGAGTTGTGTTTGAAGGTATCGAACAGGGTAATTCGGCATAAGAAGCATATAGAGCTGTATCGGCCAAAACCGGGGCTGTTTCCTCAATCGGCACGATTGGTAACGACGCAATGCCAACATAGAAACTTATGATTTATAACCTATCCTAATGTCTCTAATAGTTTACCTCTTCTTTTACACTTTGATATCGACTAAGACGAATATAAATTGTATTCAACGATGCAGCCAACACCATCCACGAGGCCAAACTTTCTCATTATCGTTGCAGATGATCTTGGGTTCAGTGATATTGGGCCTTATGGCTCCGAAATTCATACCCCGAACCTCGAGAAGTTAGCTCGAGACGGGATTCGAATGACAAACTTCCATACAGCAGCAGCATGCTCACCTACCCGTTCAATGCTTTTTTCTGGAACCGATAATCATATTGCAGGTTTAGGTCAAATGATGGAATATATGATGCCCTTCAAGGAATATTTCGAGAACAAACCAGGCTATGAAGGTTACCTTAATTGGAGGGTAGCTGCTCTTTCTGAAATTCTAGAGGATGGTGGCTACTTTACCTTGATGTCTGGGAAATGGTGCTTCAAACCTAGTTTGGATATGCTTTATGAGACTAAAATTGATAACCAGGCACCTCGGACTTACGAAAGAGCTCGCACCTTGCTCTAGAGGTTTCACAAAAAACTTCTCATTCCTTCCAGGCGCCGGAAACCACCATGGATATGAGCCACAGCTTGATGATGACGTATATTTCCCTGCTCTCAAAACTGATGGCCACTGGATGGAAGGGGAAGAGTTTATTAACCATAGAACTCAACTTCCAAAAGATTTTTATTCAACGGTCTCGTTTACCGACAAGCTAATTCAATTCCTGAAGGAGAGGACGGATGAAGAGAAAGATCAACCGTTCTTTGCTTATCTACCATTTACAGCACCACACTGGCCTCTACAAGCACCAAAGCATGTGATTAAAAAGTATGGTAAGAAACTGAAGCAAAGTGATAATATAAGCTTTCTCTTTTAACATATATTTATAGCTGGCAAATATGATGGTGGCCCCGATGAGCTTACGAAGTCGCGCCTTCGTCGATTAGTTGAACTTGGGTTAGTAGAAGAAGGCATAGCAACGGCACCTCCAGTTGGAGCACGAACACGACCAAAAGAATGGAGCGATATGACTGTAGAAGAACGAGCCCGGTCTTCGCGCACAATGGAAGTTTTCGCCGCTATGGTTGAAATAATTGACGAGAGTGTTGGCCGCGTTATTGAACTCCTCGAGTCAACCAAAGAATTAGACAATACCTTTGTTATATTCATGTCAGATAACGGTGCTGAAGGAGCTACTTTGGAAGCGGTACCAGTAAGTAATTCCGCACTCTCCGTACTTTTACACGATTCTAATTATATGTAGATCATGGGTGGCACTAAAACCATGAGCTCTATTTTCGAGAAATATTATAATAATAATCTCGNAAAATATCGGCGAGCCAGATTCATTTATGTGGTACGGTAGGTAGTTATCGTTTCATCTAATACGCTTTCTGTATATGGAAATGATTCATCCGTATATAATAATACTAATTTTCGAGTACTTGTAGGACCACGATGGGCATGTGCTGCTACAGCTCCTTCTCGCGGCATCAAATCTTGGGTCACCGAGGGAGGTATTCGATGCCCATGTCTAATCCGCTATCCACCGTTCAACTCTATTCCCAATGCTATTAGTCATTCATTCACCACCGTGATGGATATCTTACCCACCATCCTTGATCTAGCTGGTATACAACATCCCGGAGAGATGTTCCGCAACCGACCAGTAGTCAAACCGCGCGGCAAATCATGGATTCCACACCTCTCATCGATGGATTATAGCAAGACGACAGTCCATGGCGAAGACGCACACATACATGGCTGGGAATTCCTCAACCAGAGAGCTATCAGAGAAGGTAAATGGAAGGCAATATGGCTTAGCCATCCAAGAGGTAAAGACGACTGGGAATTGTATAATGTTGAAGACGATCCATCAGAGTTACACGATCGTTCCAGCGAGGAGCCAGAATTGCTTAAACGGCTTGTCGTTCATTGGGAGCAATATTATGCGGAGACTGGTATGATTCAAACACCAATGTTTCGCCTTCACGCATAGATTTGTAGGAAAAGAGGCCTGTCAGATAATTGGTTCAGGTGATATCGCTTGCACGTGGTTGCCTACCGTGCCTACCACCACATTAGGCAATACCTACATTGATTTCAAATGGCTATAGTTACATAGAATACTGTTGTTTATATAAATAGTACTGTTTTCGTCTTGTTGGATAGCAATTCAATTAAACTTTCATGCAATTCAGGCTGTTCGCCCTAATTTCCTTACCATCAATGTGATAGTTATGAGCCCAGTGAAGCCTCCCATCTGATTTGTGAGGGTTAAGTGGTGAAATCATGCTCTGAGTGCATGTCTGACTCGTGGTTGTATCAGTTCATTAACTCTCTGAGTTAGAGAATTCTCAGAGTTAATAGGTCGTGGGGGAGGCTGGGATTGGATCTGCAGCAAGCTGTACAGTTCTGGTGCTTTTGAAGGATCGTGGCAAGAGTGAACTCTTGCCAAACATTAACAGTTTTAACGTCCGTATGTTCGGAATGAATACTCCTCGGATTTTTTCCTGGGTTTGGAGGAGGATTTGTTGGGAGTTGAGGTAGTCCCGGCTGTAAATACCCCATTAGACTTATATTAGCAGCTATTTTTGTATAATTAACGTAAGAAAGTGTGGAGATGTTTAGCAGGGAACTATTGAGGACATGAAATATAAAGCGATGGATCATTCATATTGAATTGTAGTATGAAGGTAGTTAATAATTTAAGGTACTAGTGAATAAGTCATAAGCTGGTGGTGTTCGCCTCCTTGGAAGATGCCTCCTATGATATATGTTATTCACTTATTAGTCAGAGCAACAAGGGAGAACTCACTATCTCCTGGAGTGTCTTAATAACAAGCCTATCTTCCAATTCAATCCATTCGTTCTGCCTATCAGTTAATCTATCAAATGTCTGTGCTCTGTCAAATCTATCCACACAGCTCTCCCCAGATCCCATTGACCATCATGTTTCTCGGTGCAATATCAGAATGCTCGACCAATGCCTTATGGATCTCTTTGATTCCAAAGATAAATTTTTTCTTGTGCTCAGGTGTGTAAATTTCTACACTTAATATTTGCACATTTGGAATATATTCTACTATAATTGCACTTGGCGCATACCGATCTGGAAAAAACATATTAAGATAAGGTCGATATAGGCATCGGTCCATCTTTTCAATTGTTCCGCAAAACTGTGGCACAATACCACAATCACAGAGCACACGCTCTTTTAGACGCTGATATGCTCTTAGCTCGCAGAGATAGGGATTACATTCCCGATCCCGAGATGAGTGTCTACTTCGTTCATAATACCCATGCTATGCACCCTAAGGATCGCCATCATATCTCGTAAATACTTGGAAACTTACTATTTTCATAACAAAAAGTTTGTTATATACCTCAACTAGATATATAACTGCATGCGTAGATGAAGATTCCGAACGATCAAGGTCAGATAATAGTTCTTTGAAGTGTATATCGGAAGGCTTTTTAACTCTGAACTTCATGATCAAAATGTGATGATGTAGTATTAAGATGGGAAGAGAAAACAAAATTTGTAAGGGTCCGTGAATATATCGCACGTTTCTGCACGTTTAAAATACAGCAACTTGAGAGATCTTGGCTCTCAATGATATACTAATAATTTCGTGGTAGTTGCGTGTTCTGGAACACTACTACGTCACTCGCTAATGGTGGGAAGATGTCAATTGGTAGTGTTCATAGCAAGATCATGTGTTCGTTTCTCACGCTTTATATTATTGGAAAGTTTTCTGTCATAAATTCAAATGGACTCTGTGACGACTTCACAGCTATAATTTCCTCGCCCACCAAGATACTCTCATAATGGAGATAGGGGCTCCCAGGAAGCACCCATTCTAAACCACCTATTCATAGTATAAGCGGATAGTTTTACAAGATAAACAATAATAATATAGTAATCCCGCCTTATAAATTAGAGTTTGATGGCTCAAGCTCCTGTTAAACAGGATATCTATTGTTGCTAGAGTACCTACAAGACATAAAACTTCTAGACCTGGCTGGATGACNAAAAAAGGTCATATGATGTATTAAAGGCTGCTCAAAATATATCAGCTTGAAATGACATCGGCGCAACAGTTATTAAAAGCAATTTATTTATCTCTAAATAATATCAGATTACGACTGATACAAAAGTGGCTTCCACTTCCAAATCATACCGTATATTAATCAGGATATAACCGGCAAAGTAGCAAAAAGCTTTCTCTTAACTGATACATATGGCGATACATGTGTTTTGTTCAAGGCTCTAACTACTGATCAGAATGATATATCATTATATCTGACCCCAAAAATCTCTTTGTTCCTATATAATACTCATATATTTACAATTACTTCAGTCCTACTAGGATAAAACTGAAATCTTCAGGAAACTGCACTACATTACCGGTCAAAGATAACGCTAAAAATAAACCAAGAACCACAGTCTTTCTTCTTCTATCTTATATCGCTGTTATAGGCAAATGGATGCCGATCTTTATCTAATTCCTCATTATCAACCACGCGTCCTTTTAAAGAGGAAAGTTCTCTGGGTAAGTTGCTATAGCTAAAGGAACCTGCTTGTGAAAAGGTAGGGCCTCTAAAATCCCCTACATACTCAAATTCATGCCTCTCGGTGCTTGCCATATACTCAAATCCTGGGGCTAAAAGGTTTGTCATGTAGTCTTTGTCTGACATATTTGCTTCTAGATTGGGCTCCTCTACGGCCAAATCTTGGTACGTGGAGGAGTCATTGTACAGCGGTTTCCTCCCTTGTAGATCTTGAGCCTCAATGTTAGCACCTTTGTCAAGCAGTATTGCTATAGAATTAGTATATCTTTCTAAAGCTGCTATATGTAACGCAGTCCGTCCCAGATTATCAACGGCATGAATATTCGCCCCTTTCACGAGTAAAAGCGTTAACACAATTGTAGATCTCTGGAATGCTGCAATGTGTAACGCAGTTTGGCCGCTTGCATTTCTTGCCTCAATGTCTGCACCCGCTGTCAATAAAAGGTAAGGAGCTTCATATCGGCCTGTATCTGAGGCGATATGTAAGGAAGTATCACCACCACCGTCCCTCGCTTCAATATTGGCACCACCCTCTAGAAGTGGCCGTATAATTGTATAGTGCTTCATGGATGCAGCTACATGAAGTGCTGTGGAGTTTTCGTTGTCAGTCTGACTAACCAATGCCCCGTTGGCTAATAAAAAGCGGACCATGGCCGGTTTTCCACTTCGCACAGCAGAAAACAAAGGCGTCTCTCCTTCAGAATCCACTGCATTCACATTAAGCCCCTTCTCTATAAGCATCCGGGCAATAGCTATGTTTCCATTGTGGGCTGCACGGTGCATAGCGGTCTGACCCATTTCATCTTTAATATCCATCTGGGCTCCTTTCAATGACAATAATCCGAGCAACTTTTCATATCCGTAGTTAGCGACCCATCGAAGGGCAGTTCGACCCTGTTGGTCCGCCTCATTGATATCAGCTCCTTTAGACAAAAGGAGTTCAACGATGGCAGTGTGTCCTTGATAGGCGGCGCGGTGGAGAGGGGTTTGGCCATGCTCATCTCTGACGTTAATATTTGCACCATTGTCTAGCAGCATGCGCACAACCTCCGCATTCCCAGCAAAAGCTGCAGCTTGCAATGACGTGCCGTATTTTCCTTTTTGCCGTTTCCCCTTCGTCGGTACTTTCGCAATTGCGGACCTCTCTAGGAGTCTTAACAAATTATTCCTCTTATCAATCTCACCCCGCTCTCGAGCAACGGAGTCAAGAAATGCAAGAGCTCTGTCCTCTAGAGAGAGTTTGGCCCTTGATGGTACTTGGAAGGAAGGAACAGAAGGATTTGCCTCCTCCGGCTCACCATCTTCTCTTCTGACATTAGCACCACTACTCAAAAGTAGATGAACCACTTTCTCATTCCCAGAAGCTGCTCCAGCCTGCAACGCAGTGCTATACAAGCCGCACATGACGTTGACATCTGCCCCCCTGTCTAAAAGTAATCGCACAATATTTTCAAAACCATGGTATGCTGCAGCTTGAAGCGCGGTACCGTACGTACCTCCCTGAATATTTACATCCGCGCCTTTATCAAGGAGCATCTGAACAAGAGGTTCACTACCTTTAGCACATGCCACCTGTAAAGCTGTGCTAGAAGAATCGACATTAGTATTAACAGTAGCGCCATAGTTAAGAAGAAGCTGGGTAATATTTTCAAAGCCACCGTGTACCGCAGCACGTAGTGCGGTGCCGTGTTTTACCAGTTTACCATATCTCAATGATCTACCTTTCACGGTTGTGTTAGGATCTGCCCCACATTCAAGTAAAATTCGGACTATTGCATTATGCCCGGCGGATGATGCTAATAGTAAAGGGGTGGTTTTGGACCCCCCGATTATATTAAAATTTACCCCCTTGTGGAGATACACACGAACCAGATTCTCAAAGCCGTTATAAGACGCAATATGGAGTACAGTGCCATCACCTGTGTCTTCATTCACGTTTGCCCCGCTTTCAAGAAGCATTCGAACAATAGTCTCATGATTCCCTTGCGTGGCTGTGTGCAGAGGTGGAAGGAAATCATAGCCATTTACTAGATTAGCATCCGCATTCTTTGCTAGTAACAGTCGAACAATATCTTCATGGCCATTTTTACACGCACCCTGCAGGGGCGTCTGCTCCTGGATAGGATTGATTTCCGCCCCATTATCGAGTAGCAGTTGGGCAACTTTCAAATGCCCATTGGCCGATGCTCTTACTAGTGATCTGTTTAGCATTTCGGGACCAGAACGCATCTCGAATTTTTCTTGTGCGTTAAGCAGCATCCGCACCACCTCTTCGTGTCCACCAGCTGAAGCTGCGACGAGTGCTGAGATATGGTCTTGTGCTTGATCGTCTTTTTCAAAGTCTACTCTTTCTAGTAGTTGAGTTGATACAGCTCCAAAATTTCCACCAATGGTACCGGGGTCAGCACCTCTGTCAAGAAGTAGCTGCACCAATATCATATTTCCTGCTGCTGCCGCCACTTGCAATGCAGTCCCAAAATAGTTTCCTTCACTGTTGGCATCTGCATTTTTATTTAGCAGTAGTTGTACCACCTTGTCTTGTCCTGCAGCTGTAGCAGTCTGGAGCGCAGTGCCAAAGGTCCCTCCCTGTCCGTTAGGATCCGCGCCATTGTCAAGAAGGTAGGCTACTATATCCTCATGACCACCAAGCGCTGCAATTTGTAAAGCATTGTCAAATTTGGCATCATGTTCTACGAGTAAGTAGACCACATTCGCATGTCCAGCACCCGAAGCCGCCTGTAGCGCTGTGCCATATTTTCCTCCACGGAGATTAACATCTGCTTGGCTATCAAGCAACATCTGGACTATCTGATGAAAGCCCTGGGATGATGCTGCCTGAAGTGCTGTACAATATTCCCCTCCCTGGGCGTTGACATCCGCTCCTCGGTCTAGTAAAATCTTCACGATCCTCGTAGACCCTGTTCGAGCGGATGCTTGCAGAGCCGATCCGTATACTCCTCCCTGAGCATTGACATCAGCTTTGTAATCCAAGAGGATCTGGATGACCTTTTCATGTTGGCGCCGACACGCAGCTTGTAAGGCAGTGCTGTACATTCCAGATTGAGTGTTTACATATGCCCCAGCTTCAAGAAGAAGTTGGACAGCCTCATCATTTCCACTGACCGCCGCTGCTTGGAGTGCAGTACCGTATGCCCCTCCCTCGCCATTTGGATCAGCACCTGTATTCAAGAGTGTGCGGATAACTTCCGTATGGCCACCACGGGATGCCGCTTGTAGTGCAGGTCCAAAGCCTCTACTTTGGATGTTGATATCTACTTTACCATCTAAAAGCAGCTGTACGACTGTCTCGTGCTGCCACTCAGGAGAAAAGTCCTCCCATGATGGATTATCAAGCAAGTTTTGTTGTTTAAGAAGATACCTGACAACCCTGGTGATTCCATCAACATTGGATTCTTTGGTAGAAAGGTCTGCTGTCTTTGTGTACTCTCCACCAAGTGCATTGACTTCAGCATCCTTATCGAGTAGGGCTTTAACCACGTTGTGATGCCCCCGAAGCGACGCAGCTTGTAGCGCGGTTCCAAACTGGCCACCTTCAGCATCAAGATCAGCGCTCTCAAGTAATAGTTCCACTATGTTCCTATTACCATGAAGGGAAGCTGCTTGCAATGCAGTGCCGTACCTTTCTCCTTGAATGTTTCGATCTGCCCCTCGGCTGAGCAGAAGTATAACGATGTCGTCATGTCCGGCAGAGCACGCACGAACTAAAGCGGTTTCCATGCCATTGTCCTTTGCGTCTATATCTACACCTACATCGAGTAAAATTTGTACTATATCAAGGTGACCATGCTGACTTGCTAGATGCAGACCAGTAGCTCCTCCTATATTTACCTGTTTAGTTGCATGGGGTATGGCCTTGCTCAGTAGCTCGACTGTTTCTGAGAATCCAAACGTACACGCAGTAAAAAGGCAGGTCTCTGGATAGCTGAGTAATTGTTCAAGCTTCTCCTTCAGAGGGTCATCCCAGCTCAATGTTTGAGACGCCGACTTGACTTGCAAAAGCCACTTGGCGAACCAAGGTGCAACTCGGTCATCTTTTGTCAAGATATGTGTAAGGGTATCACTGATTTTGTTCTTTCGATTGTCCTGCCCACAATGTTCAACATGAAATGCCCAGTATAGCGTTGCATACTGATAAAGAGTGGCCTTCTGCCAAGTAATCTCCGATAACAACCAATCTCTCGTTAGAAGAGTATTGAGACATATTTCAGCGGTGATAGCATGGGTCAACTTCGGTGTGAAGTCCGGTCTACTCTCAAGGAATTCCCGTACCGACAAATGTGTGAATCGGAAAACATCGAGTTCCGTGTCTAGCACTACGAGATTGCCGCAAATATCCATGAGAGTCGAAGTGGAGACTTGTTCTATTTGTTCAGCGTTGTCCAATGTCACGGCCTTGATAAAGTCTGTTGCGGATAGATGCCCTTGCGCAGATAGAAGCCACCGCAGCGCCGTATCAGCGATTTGGCGGGATGTAATCCCAGCCGAGTAAATCTCTGCATAAATTTTACTGTAGATATCTACAAGCTTATCTGGAAGTCTTCCCAACTCTTGAACTACATCATTCTCGAATTTCATGCGCTGAGGATTGCAGAGGTTTTGAATTTGGAGGGCAACCCAGAGAAACCTAAAATTGGTCAATCAAGTAGTTCCTTCAGTTTTAGAGTTTTTGCACATTTACATTCCTTGAGCGCCGTCTATCAAAGTTCGGATCAACTTGTCCTGAAGCTGTGCTGATACTCTTCCACCTAGAAGTCTTGATTCCTGGATAGATCTGGTGACTTCAGATCGAACAAATCTCTCGATATCACTCTTGTTATTGCTTGCGTCAATTTTCAAATTTGTCAGCTTAGTTAGCAAAGTAGATATGTCTTCGTAATTGCGGCTGGACAGCACTATCTTCACTGGACAAGAAGACTTTTTCATTAGCTCCTCGATAGTAGAGAGTAACTGATACCTTCGCTCTGGAATGCATTCATCGACAGCATCGATAATTATCGTCGCTCTGTTATGCTCCAACAGCTCAAGGATCAAAGCTTTGGCCTCAAATAAAGTCAACTCTCTCGGATCGAACCCCTCCTCCTGCAATTCGTGATACTTCTTTAACACAACGCTCTGAACACTAATATTTGGCTTCGGGCATGATAACTGTCGCAGGATACTGCGGACGATTGCCACGGGTTCACTTCGCTCAGGCTCGGCAACGTTTCTAGCGCAATAGACATAAGCCAGTGGTTCAGTCTGTGGGTTGATAGAATTCTCTCTCCAAGTATCAATGAGTAGCGACCTAATAAAACACATGGATTAGCCAACAATTATTCTGCTAAATATAAAATTCGGAAATACCACTTACACAAGCTTGCTTTTACCAGAACCGGCTGTAAATAAAATTAACACTCATGTCACTGCTTCATTATACGAAAATACACTAACGTATTCCATGAAGCCATAATAGTGAGGAGGAGTGTGCCCTTCTCCATTGCATATACTGCACCTGCTCAAATAGCCAGATCCCGGAACCTTCCAAACGGTCCTTTCGAACACTCTCATGGTGTTTGGAATATGGAATTTTTGAGATCCATCTGAGTAGTTCAAATTTCTTTGAACCTTACATGCTGTCAATAAGATTCCAGATAACGACGAAGAGGTAGCAAACACATACTCTCGACACCTTTAGCAAGATCTGAGAGCTGATCTCTAATATGATCGATTCGTAGGTTAGCTAGGGCATCCCTCAATTCCTTTTTATATTTCTGTGCTTCAGTCGATAAGAGCCTTATGTTTTGGTTCGCATTCCGTAGGGCTTCGTTCCACACATTATCAGATGGTTGAAAGGAGCCTCAAATGACCGTAGAGGGCCTTATACTTACACTCCGCATCAATTAATCTAGCAAACTCCTCAACGCTAGTCTGTTCGTTTTGAATGTTTTCTGCAAGTTTGTCGACATCAAAATCCGAAATATGCAATATATTTTTGGCTATTCTCTCTATTTAGGATAGATGAGCAAGAAAATCGCAGTCAAAAGTATAATTTGAACACGAACTTGCACTGTTTTGAGCATAGAATCGCTTTGCTTCAGCGAGGTAGGTCAGAACGGAGACGTAGAGCTTGATAATGGCCTTCTTAAAAAGATCTGAAGCCTTAGAAGAATCTCGAAGGTAAAGGTCTTCAAAGATCGCACACCGACCTATGAGGTTTGTTATCATCTCTATTCTGTCGTAAACGGTGCCTAACTTCTCAGAATCGACAGTTGAGATCTTGTTTCTAACATCAGAATTATTTCTCTATGCGGTAGACGCCACTCAACTTGAAGAAAGAACTTGATAAGAGACCAAGGCAATGCCAGATGCGCCGAATCAAATTGAGTCACAAAGTCTCCAATGCTTTGCAACTTGTTCAACCAGGATGCAATTCTGTCAAAGACATCACGTAACACAATTATCGTACCGTCCCTCCTCTTAATCTTCCATTGTCTATCCTTGCACCGCTCTCTTTTCTCAATAGCAGCAGCTAACACTTCATCGAGAACAGTGAGCTTGTTTGTGTTCTGAAGGCGGATCTGCGCTTCATCATCGGGATTAAGCAATTTCACAGCCGCAGTCCAAAGCTCATCGCTCTCGTTCTGGCCGGCTATAGCTGGGCTGCTACCCGGTGCTCCTTGGGTTTCTGGAGGGGCAATGGATGCCATGATACCAAAATAGTCTTGTTAACACGAAGATTCAATTAGAAGGACTTCGGAACATGAGGCTGCTTCTATGTCAACAGTGGCCAGTCATTACTCACCGCTTTATGGCAGAATTTTGGCTCTGCTGTGCTCGTAGCATGAAGCCTGGCAGCATGGTTAGAATTGCGCCTAAAGGCGGTGAAGGAGTTGCCGGGCCGTACAGCGCGTTCACTTACGAACCCCATATCGCTACTATACATAATCAACCGCACAACTTGATCGCATGCCCACATATTGGTGTCCATTGTAGGGAGCGCTTTGGTTAGTCAATTATGGGAGGTTTGAGACCTGAAAGCTTGGAGATACAGCTTGAGTATAGTATAGTATGGTAGGTGAGAGCGCGCTACGAGAAAGGAGAGCCTCAAAAGGGGGACCAGAGAAAGTGGTCGAATGAAGTGGGGTTATTCAGGTCTTGTCGAGTTGAGCATCTTTGGTAAGGGAAAGCTCCATATCGCCACCACCAATCCACATAGGTTTTGGTGGATGGCAAATCTCTCCAGTATCACTTTTACATTTCACTAAAGTGTAGAGATAATTAGTTATGGATAACACCGAGCTTCCTTCTCGCCAGCCTCTATCTTGCACAGAGTGCCGGCGACGGAAACAAAAGGTAAGTGAAAAATAAGCATTGCTCTATACAAGGTAGAATATTCACAGTTCCCAGTGTAGTCGTGAATGGCCCTGTAATCACTGTCAGTCAAGGAAAGTTTCACACCTTTGTCATTTTGATGTCAAAACAACATCATGGAATCATGTTCCAGGTAGTCAGTGTTCAAAGTATGTCTGGTCGTATAGTCTATCTCCCTTCAATTGCTTATACCATACTAGTGAGCCGGAGAACAGTAAAAGACGCTACGATGGAGCTAAATTGGAAATGCCTCATCGCGAGGAGGATGGCCAACTTGATACAAATGCTACAATCGTAGCTTGGGGATACATGCCCGACCATAAATATCTTAACCTAGGATCTGCGATGCCTGCTGAAGTATGATTGAAAATTATATTTGGAATTTCACTGACTCTTTCAAGGACCACACTATACCAATAAATTATACTGGAGATCCTCTCGTAGAAGAGGTGTTAACGACCATTCTTACACTGCCTCCGCGGTCTCTGACTGGTAATTTTCCTCGATTATATTGGATGCAAGTACTGATATATGATATGTGATCAGATCTCCTGGTACAAAATTTTCTTTATCACGTCAACTACTTTTATTATACTGTCTATCCACCTCAATTCCTAAAAGACTATACTGAATGGTGGTCTCAGAGGGCAGAGGGAGCATCGCTTTCTCCCGTCTTCACCTGCTTGCTTATTAGAGTTTGTTCATACTCTATACAATATGTCAACAGTTCAATGCACCAACGATTTGAAACCGAGCTCAGCGAGAGTGTCCAGGTCCTTACTGAGAGATACCACAAGTCAGCTGAAAAACTTAGTCGATGTTTTGCCCCAGGTAAAGGTGGGTTAATGCACGTTCAGCAGCTATTTTTAACAGCTCTTTGGTATAAATCGGAAAGCAAATTCGTTGAATCATGGCATGCCCTCAATTCGGCTATTCGTGAGGCACAAGAAATTGGTATAGCCTTATGCTCTCTAATTTCAAAATATTTTGATGCTTACCACCTACAGGCTTACACAAAGATATCCTTGCGAAGAATTCATCTGACTTTGATATGGAGATGAGAAGACGAATATGGTGCCTACTCTATGTGTGGGATTGGTAGGTTATCCTATACCCGAAGCATCTTCTTCAAAGCTAAGCCCTGATTCGAAGGCAAATGTCAAAATGGTTATCTCGACCTCTCCTGATCGACCAAAGATGTTGCGCTGTTGGAATCCCTAGTCTCCATCTTGAAGAATCTAACCAGCAATCCAATCCACCTTCTCCATTCACACCCGTTTTGTTACAATATCAGCTCTGTCTCAAGCTCTCAAATTTCGACAGGGAATGGAATAATCCAACAACAATTCTAAATGAGATTGAAACCTGGACGAATTCATTTCCTGAAGTCTACCGCTTCACAAACCCAGACACTTCTTGGGACAGAGATTACTTATATGTCCGATTCCACCGTGAGCATTTACATGCGATATCCTCTATGTACAAGCTCGAGCTCCTTAAGCCCTGTCTAACCAAAAATATTCGACAAGACTTATCCGAGATCGAAAAGAGCTTTCGTGCTATGGCGATCGATACCTGTCTCAATATAGTGGAAACTGCGCGTCGGCTTTTTGATATTGCATTTCCAACGGATGCAAAAGCATTCATTCTAAGCTATGCCACTTTTGATCCGGCCACAATTATGACTTCAGCCATCATTCACGATGAAGATAGAACTCTCCCACAGCGACAGGAAGTTTTGGTGGCCATCGAATCAGCTCTGACATTGCTACGGCAACTGAGCATCACAAGGATCGGAGCTATGTCTCACGGTATCCTCTCTAGATTAGTATTTTCTCTCCCTCTAGATCCCGAAGAACGAGCACATTTTCCTCTATGCTCCTCTAAAAGACAGAAGAAAGATTCTAGCATGCCGGAGTCTCCTCTAACTGTTTCGAGTGGCTATCAAACAAGCAACAGCATCAGTACAGGACCAGGCCCAACTTTGGATGCCTTGTCCTACAAATCGGAGGGTTTCTCAGCCTTAAATCTTCCAGATGATGCTCAGTGGGACCTCCTTGCTGACAAAGGCTTTTCTTTTCCGACAGTCAGTGATTTCGAGAATGCTTATTTTGGAGGACTCGAAGAGATTTGGGATTGGGAGAGCCTCAATTTAGCCGTCTCCGGTCCTGACGATGCGTCGGTTTTGTTTGGAGCTGTTCCTGATTGCAACTTGTCTCCGATCTAATTGGTTGACTCTTCGATCTATTCTTACCCACCCAGAGTACCAGGACGAGGCATTTTGGGATGTTATAGATATGAAAACATGACATCGTAATCTCAAGACTTTCAAACCTTAAAAGTTGAGTCTAGTTCTCACGTTTAAAATATGATGAAGTTTTTAGAGGTAATGCCAGCTCCTCCAAACATTAGTGATTTTTAAAATAAAATTAATATATAAATTTTTTTCAACAAGGCAGTGCTTCAATTCTTATCCATCCATCGGCATTTCTGTATGTACTGTAGATAGTTACGTAAATGTAGTGACGGATCCGCTGAGCACATGAAGAAGGCGGTCAGCTAAATGTAGTTGTGCTGAGTGAGATTCCGATGCCTCCTCCAACTGCATTTAACCAGATTATCATTATATTACTCTCATCTGGACAATAATAAATCACCAACGAGAGCAAAAATCAAAGTGACTTACCCAAAAACAAAACAAAAAATGGCACCCACAACAACCACCTTACCACACATCCCCCTACTCTACCGCATCTACTTCCTAACCCTCGAACCAATCTTCGCCCTAAGCGGCGCTTACCTCTGCCTCTTCCAACCAACCCGCTTCCTCACCTCCACCGTACCCTCCTTCCTTCTCAAGAACCCTACGTCACTATCATCATCATCATCATCATCATCATCATCATCATCATCATCATCATTATCAGCAGCAGAATATATCCAAGATGTCTCCCCCATAACCCAACTCCTCCTCACAAACATAGCCTCGCTCTACATCCTCTTCACCATCAACGAAGCCGTCGTACTGCGCGCCACGAAGGAAATAGGCGTTTGGCGAGGTGTGATCTTCGCCATGGTCTGTGCTGATTTGGGACATTTGTGGGCGGTGGGTGAGGCGG
>NCSJ02000206.1:0-76867 GCA_002812745.2 Scytalidium lignicola
CCGGCAGCTCTTGCCTCCTATTGATTGCCCTCCCAACCGCCTCCCACACTGCCACGACTTGCCTCCCACTGCCTCCCCAGCCTTACCCGCAACGTACGTAGGTATACGTACAACAAGTACGGTACTTCTTTCCCACGCTGAGATTTGCTTAAGACTGAAGTACCGGCCTCTCCTCTTGCCACCGACCGATTTACATCCATGCCTATGTATGTACATGGCTGTCTCGCTCCTGTCTCTCTTTTACGACCAACGGCGGGCTAGCCGACTGCTAATTTTGTAAACCAAACACAAACCAACGATCAACAAAAAGCATGGCGATCCGGCCCTCGGTTGGACACGATGCTGCTCTCTACCCACAATTTTGCCTTGGCTTCTGCTCAGGCGTTTTAATTTAAAAGGAGACGAAGCTCGCTCATGCTTACGACTCTGAACTCTTTGGCCAGAACTATTCACGAACTCGTTGCTATTCCGGGAGGGCTAATTGCACAGGGCGAAATTGGTCGTCCATCAATGCCTCCTTGATGCTTTTTGCTGATCTGGCTAGTCTTGCGGGCTTTTGCTGGTTTGTGTTGGTCCAACTAGGAGCACCCAGGGCCGCTTCGGGCCATTGTCCGGAGAAACTTCTCAACAGCGCAGGTCCAGCTAGAACATCAATTTACCGGACGGTATCAGATTGAGACGGGGACCCTATCATCAGCTTGCGATAATCAATCCTAAACCGAGATACGAAAGGTCATCACTTGTGTGGCGTGTGTGGGAACCGGTAGTGGATGTGCCACATCCTGTAGTCACTGCTCTCGGTGCTGAGAGCAGCACCTTAACCGGAGGGAGAGTGCTTGACTGCAGCTATTTCACAGGGCTTGCGGACATATAGCCCCAAGCACAGCACCTCCGTTGCGCTGCTGTTCTACAGTACTGTGTAGTTCGAAGGCGGCGAAGAAGGAAGCTGCCCTTTCCAGGTTCCTTGCCAACTTGCCAATGGTTGCATTTGCTAAGCTCACGGCTCCCAGGGTTCACAAGTTGCATAAAACAGGCCAACGAGGGCGGCCAATCATCATGCACGATGATTTGTGAACATCCGTTCAGCCACAACAACTACCGGGCGCCACCCATCACCAAACTTCCCCTCACCGTTTCATCTCTCCATCTCTCCATCGACATCACATCTCAGGGTGCAACCACACCATCACTTACGGTGCTCTACCGTGTTGACTCTGTTGCCAGCCATTCTACGGTACTCTAATTGCCCTTCGTCTCTGCTCCCGTTGCCCTGGAGAGTGGGAATTTGCAATTTCACTGCAAGTCTAGAACGTGCCCCGTTCTCCTGAGAGAAACAAGAGTTACTTCGCTCACCCAATAATCTCCCACTTCTCCACCTACCCTGTCTCTTTCACGCCGAGCCCAACTGGAAACATGTACGACTCCCAAATATCCTTCACCCTCGACACTATATGTCCATGGTATGTGCATATGTAGCATTTGATCCGCATTCCTTTCTTCTCTCCTTCCCTTCTGTGGGATTATTCTTAGTTAGGCGGAGGATCGAAGATAGGAGCTGCACCTGCATGGACTGCATGCGGCAAATAAGGACCCTCAAAAAAACACGAGCAAATCTCACATCGCGGGTCAGTTGCTGACATGGGTGTTGACCAACTGTAGGACCTACCTCGCCAAACGAAGGTGAGAAGTGTCGTCTCTTTCATGCGTTGATTGGGAGAAAGTTTTCATGCATCCCCAAACTTTCTCTAATATTTCGATCGTATTATTGACAAAAAGGCAACGTTGCATAGACTAGATGAGGGTAAGCAACTCATCACTTGGTTAGCAGTTCTCTAATCCTAGGCTTCTGCCTGTCCTTTCATTCCCGTCTATTTTACAGTAGATATCAGTTGCGCAGGTTTGACGCATTGCTAATTCACGTGGCAACCTATTCTTTCAAATTATTCATCACTTGAAGGTTAGAAATTTTTGCCCCAAAAGATCTTCTGACGCCCAGCTAGCTCTCCGTCGAGTGCGAGAAAGCGATGTCTCCTCCAAGCTAAATTTCACCGTCAAATATTTTCCCTACCAGCTTTATCCCGAAGCAAGCAAGGAAGGTGAAGACAAGTACGAGTGGTACAAGAAGTCACGGTATGGCGACTCGGAGGAGAAGATGGCCATGTACACTACGCTGATGGGAGCCTACGGAGCCTCAGCGGGCATCCATTACAAATTCGGTGGCAAGGTCGCCAACACTATGGATGCGCACCGTGTGATCCAGCATTTCCAAGAGGCCGAGGGACCAGAGACGGCGAATAAAATCATCGATAGTCTCTACAGGAAGTATTTCGAGGAGGAGAGGCACCCGAGCGAGGACGCCACCTTGCTCGAGGCTTGTAAAGAAGCTGGAATTGATGAGAAGACCGCAATTGAGGCCATTAAGGATGAGTATGAAGGGTTGATGGAGACCAAGAACATGATTCGGGAGCAGGCTAGCAATGGCGTGGATAGCGTGCCTTATATTGTATTTGAGGGAAGGAGAAGAGACCTTACTCTCATTGGAGCTAAAGAGGTTGAGGAGTATGTCAAGGCCTTGGAACAGATTGCCAAGGAGAGTATTTAGTGGCTCGCTGGCTGGTTGCGGCTTGATGACACAAGTACGTGCGCAAAATATTAGTACATTGCAGTAGTTGATATGCAAAGAATATAGTTACAGTTCGGTAGCGACAAAGCTAGATCTGAGATTTTAGTCGCCGGCAGGTTCCCTGGTAGCTAGACTGCTAAACTGCTAGACTGCTAGACTGACACATTGTGTAGCCAAGTTTAGCACTCTGAACAGCTGTGCGCTGCAGATTGAAAGCTTGTTGCTTGATGTCACTTAACTGACGCCTTTCGTCATTAGAGTCTTTTAAATGCGCTCTGCTGCAAGTTGTACACAGTACAGTACAGTACAGTGCATGCATGTTGATTCCTAGCCGTCCATTCAGTCTAGAACTGATGGGTTATGAAACATTGTAGGCCGTAGTTTCTGCGAGCTGATATCATCTCTCCTGCGTGTCTATCTGCACCATTTCAAAATTTCCTTTTATCTTTGTACAGTAGAATTCGAAACCGCCTTCTCAAACTAAACTCTCTTGGTTTTAATTTTTCGGGTGTACTAATACTATTATAGTTAGTTAAATCCCAGCCACCGAATTTTCTCTCCAAAAGCCCTGTCACATGAAAACAGTGCTGTTACCTGAGCTGAGGTATAAGAGTAAAAGTGGCTGACAGTGGCTGACAAAGATTGAAATGGCCGATATCGGCAAACCAAGAGCAGATTCTACTAAGGACCTTTCGATCACCGCAGAACAGACTAGAAGCTTTGTGGCAATTATAGACAATAAAAACATATGTTCCCCTTGACCCTCTATGAAATAGAGATGTAAAGAAAATAATATATTATAAGGTTATTTTAATACAGCATCAATGTAGTAGCCCTGATGTGATAAGCAACTCTAAGGCCTCGTCCTTTGCACTTTCTCCCTTAGGGCCAGCGTCTGGCGGTAGATGGGCTCAGCCTCGTCGTACTTGCCCTGGCTCTCGAGCAGCGCTGCGAGATTGTTCATGCTCAGGGTGCTCTGAGCCTAGCACTTTCTCGCTCAAGGCCAGCGTCTGGCGGTAGATGGGCTCAGCCTCGTTGGTATTTTGCCCTGGCGTCTTGTAGCGAGTGCTGCGAGATTGTTCATGCTGTTGAGTGTGTTAGGGTGCTCTGGGCCTAGCACTTTCTCACTCAGGGCCAGCGTCTGGCGGAAGATGGGCTCAGCCTCGTCGTACTTGCCCTGGCTGTCGAGCAACATTGCGAGATTGTTCATGCTCATGAGTGTGTTAGGATGCTCTGGGCCTAGCACTTTCTTTCTCAGGGCCAGCGTCTGGCGGTAGATGGGCTCGGCCTCGCTATATTTCCCAGAAATATAAAGACAATGTCCAATACTTCTAAGTAGCATATTGTGCGACTCTTCAACTCCGTCTAAGTCCTTAGTTAAAGCAAATATACTCTGTGCATGAGGTAGATATGCAGTCCATATATTTTTATTGTCATGTTCTGGCCATGGGAAAATATCTGCTATCCGTTTGAGTGTATTTGTACTAGCCAAGTGTAGTTCTTTCTTAATATTCAACCAGTTCCGCATTGCTATATGAACCAAGTGATGCATATTGTATATGTTTCCTAAGGGATGTTCTGTAAGAAACGCAAAACCTTTTAGTATACCAATTGCTTTTACCTGTTCGAGTTTTGAGACTGGTGGTAAAATCGATAAAGGAATATTTTGTTCGTTGATGCAAGACATAAACGCCAGATATTCAGCTGCTAAGGAATCTCGTTGCTTTACTTGTTGAAAAGAGATAAGCCATGTTGTTGCTACAGGATTTTTCATTTTTTTTATATCTCCATTGGTCTCCAAAATTCTCGCTTAAGAGTTCTATCTGATCTTTGTTGCTACTCTCATATATAGAGATATAGGTTGCAATGTTAATTTGCTTCTCGTTTATAAATGCTGCAGCTTGCTTGATAGCAAGAGGAAGATTGGTGAGGAGCTTAAGCAACATTAATGCACTTTCTGTGTCATTAAGAATGGCTTTGTTCTGTAGACTGATTCGTAGAAGTTCTTTTGACTCTGCTTCATCCATCATATCTATGGGAATTACCTCCGCTTCTGCATGCTCTGTTGCGACCTTATGATCTCGAGTCGTGAAGAGAATTCCTCCGAGTTTGGAGTAAGGGAGATACTCAGCAAGCGAGGACGATGTATCATCGGTTGTCTGAAACAGCTGAGCATCGTCGGCATTATCGATGATTAGGAGCCATCTTCCTTTTGATTCCTTAGAAAGTTCTTGTTTCACAAGGGTCTTTAAGTCTGCTTTGTCGTCATCAATCGCCGGGATGCCAAGGGCCTCTCCAATCCTGCGATAAGAATTCTCAAAGCTTGATAAATCACTTGCCTGGACCCAGAAGACACACTGAGCAGGGGATATTTCCTGGAGTAAGAAAGCAAATTGCAGAGCAATCTGCGTCTTGCCAACTCCGCCTAGGCCGTCTAGCGCTGCACGTTGACATTTCTGTTCAGTGTTATTTGTATGGAAGATCTTGATTAATCGATCGAGGTGAGACTGGCGGCCAACGAAATTCTCATTTTGACCGAAAGGGAGAATCCTAAGCGGCTTGGACGGATCTTATCAGAGCTTTAGAGTTAGCTATACCTGAACCGTCTAAGCATAGTTAAATCATTAGAGTGTGAGCTAGAAAAATATCTGCTTTTCACTCATGGGCGGCTTACTTGACTGCAGCAGTAATTTACTCATCATATACTCCTACACAGCGTTAATACAGGATAGATCAATAGCGTAATTCCAACTTACATTCACAACGGTAGCAAAGGATATCTTAGTTTTATCTGTTAATATCAGCAAAGTGATGCCTTGAATTATTACTCGAACTCGTTACTATTAGTAAGATACACACTCTGTTTGAGATTTAGGTTCTGAATGCAGTCTCGCACCCGGAACTTCTGTGCCGTGTGGTCGAGGTACCCTCGTGTCGCTCCCTCAATGGCTCCTTTCTTCTTATACTCATCAAGCCCGATGTCCTGTAACCCTTGCTCGACATTAAAGCGAAAATAGCGCTTCTCGTCAAAATGTTTCGCCCACCTAGCTATAAACTTCTTTTCCGTATTCTCAGTTTCGGTAGCAATCTGTACCACCGTCTGGCCAAGGAACTGAATTATACTATTTTTAAATGCCTTCTTGCCAGGATTACCTGTACCGATAGAGATGAAGCACTTGACCAGTGGCTTCAAGTCTCCAGTTTCTGAGCACCAGATATTGGCCGCCTCTCCTTCTACCTCATCTACTGGGTTGTTCGAGCCCAGTGCACCATCGGCAAATGAGCGATCCCCGATGCTAACAGGATCAAAGAAAGTCGTCGCAGCAGATGTCGCGAGAGCAGCCTGGCATATCGTCGCTCGAATATTTAGTTCGTGAGGTAAGGTGTAGCTTCGCAGACGGACGATGTCCTTCGTATCGCGATCGACGGTACAAACGAAGCTAATTTCGTTATGACTACGGGTTCTCATATCAGCAGAATACTTACGTTCTACATCCACGCTCGGTCCCATCATTAAGCAAGTCTGTTTCGGGGACACCGCGATCGACCACCACCTTTCGGATTGCACTCTCTAGTTTGGCGGAGTCGAACCGTGACTTGACGTTACCCGCCAAGTTGAATGATATAGAACTCTGTCGCTTTCCAAAAACGGCTCCTGCGAGTTCGCTGTATGCAGCGATGCATTCATCCACGCTCATTTCGAGCCGACCAAGCATGATCGCAATCAATCTGTTTTGATCGCGTTAGTAAACGCTCACAAGAGAATAGCCATGCCTACCCGCCAGTGCTGGTACCTCCGATCAGGTCAAACACTTCACACGGCTTCACTGGAGGAAGATTAGTCTTATTTCGCTCATGGTTCAGTCGAGCCATGATGCTCTTCAAAACATAGAGCGTTGAAAGCCCTCGTACGCCACCACCATCAAGGGATAGCAGACACAGCCCAGTGCTATCAAGGGGATTTCCGTCTCCGCTGGACATAGTAGACGTTGCTTGCTCCATATTTTCCATAGATAGTTTGCGGGGTAGTCGATCTTCAGTGGGGCAAGAAAGGTTGGAGAAGGTGCCTTGAAACGAAGTGAAAGGGACTACTACCGTTCAGGTGAGGACAGGTGGGGTGGAAGCGAGAGATCCAGAACAGAAAACCTTCTGCCAAGCCTCGCCCTTGCTCTTGCCGATTGCTTTCTCTGCCTCGTGCCGATTGCCTTTGACGTTGCCAGAGTTCAGCTTGACTCGGGGTCTAATTGTTTTTACCTATTCATATGGGATCTGATTCTGATAAGATGCAATGCGACAACCATCAACATTGATTGCCTGTCAGCTACTTGAGTGTAAGTAATATGCATAGTACTTTTTTTCCTTTCAGAATATGGTGAAATATTTTGTTCTAGCAGACTAGCATTATATACCTATTTTTTTCTTCTAAGTAAACAAGGAATCGGGAAAGGCGGCGAGCAGCACCAAATTCCAATTTGGTAATTTTGATTTAACTTGATAGGTTCGTATCTGGTATGTTTTCACTATTTCATCCTTTTCTCTTCTCCTATCGTTCCCTGAAGACTGGCCCACCGTTGGGATGAGGGGTGGTTTCGATCGATCGATCAATTCAAGAATGCGGGCAGGCAGGCACAATCTCTCTCTTCTTATTCTTAACTTTTAAAAGAAACGTATAATTTTACCATCATCTTATACCTCCCGTCTAGATCTTTGTCATTTTTTTTTATATATCTTTAAAAGGGTTCATACACGTTGTTAGAATTTATTGAAAATGGAAGGGGAGGAAAAAGAATTAAGGTCTAAAGGTTGGAGTGGAGTTAGGTCCTATTCTTTCCCCTTCACCGTTATTCCACTCTCTCTCCCCACGCGCGCGGGTAACCTAATTATCGTGCAAGGCTAATTAAATAAAGTTTAGGCCGTCGCAACCAGTGGCTGCATCATACTATATTGGGACTCGCTCAATCTGTCTTTGAATTGATTTTGATTTGTCTATCTTTGTTTTTTTGCCCCTCTGTGCTCCTCTCGGGTGATTCTTCTCTATGGTATATCCCCTCGAGCGCCAGGTTTACCAGCTGGTTAAGCCAAAATTATATACAAGGTTATCATCCACTCATAATCTTCTCATAGCCCATTACAGCCTTAATTCTGAGGCAACAGCGCTAAAAGTGGCCTCAAAGTGGCCTCTGGCGTCCAAGGGGATAAACTAATAAGTAATTTGCATGGACGTGCAAAGTGATCTTAATAGATTTCTTCAACAAACAAAAGTATATCCTAAGTTCTTCTTTACAACTTGAAAATTTTATTTTCTATGCTCGTTTTGAGATCTTTAGCTTTTGTTTGAAATTTGAAGTTAGGGGTGCCTAGAATGGCGAAAAAGGAAATTTCGACTGTTACAAGAGTTAAAGGGAAGGACGGCTTTGCACTGTCATTCATCAATAGACATGATTTTATTGGCCAGCGCTAAGTCGGCTCGTGGATGGTCCACCAGTTCATCCCGAAGAAAAGTCTAATCCAGGTTACTACGTACGTAACGTACGCAAATAGATTGATCAGCAAACTGATCTGTCAATCCTACGTCAGACGACATATTTCTTCCCCATGCGAAAATCCCCAAACTCACTCATGGTTTTGTGTCCCTCGTTCCTGTGAATTACCCCTCGGGACTCGGGNAAAAAAAGGCGGGGGACGGGCAGCTCCGAGTGACAGGAGTTCGCACAGAAAATCACTTTTGACAGGGGGGGATGACAGATAATGACTGAGGCAGCAGCCGCATACAACCTTGACAACGAAGGAGTCGGCCGAATCAGGCCACCACGTACCACAAACCACACCACAACGACGCCCACAGCTGCCCACCGCATGCGACATCTCGACGACATTGGAGCATATCGACATCACCAACCGGGGCAAAGCATCTGATCTCTACATTTCCAGCAACGAAACAGGAACTCGACGGGGATTCTCCTCATCATGTCCCTTCGCCCTCATTGGCACGGTGTTTGGTGATGGCGTCCTGATTTCCCTCTTGGGCAAGTGTGAGGCTGGGAAGAACAATTTCCCGCGGGACTCTCCTCCTTCCCATTACCTTTCCCTCACTCGTGATTTGTGTGTTGTGACCTTACGTGAGGAGCCCACGAGGGTTCGGCTTTGTATCGTGGCATGTTTCCCAAGGTAAGGGTGGTGAGCATGTTTTCTCTTCTCGTATATATTAACTATTCCCCTCAAACATCTGCCAATCTGCTTTCATCTCATCATCATCTTATACATATTTGCACGTATATACATCCNAAAAAAAGAATCTCATTCTTCTCACTTTTTCTTTCTAAGTTGAGAATATACACACTCTCACAACCCTCCTCTCCACTTAAACAATCTCTCCTCCGGTTTCCAATAGTCGTTGGTTTTATACAGGGCGTTTCTGCACTCTCTGCTCAACCTTTCGTATACAAAAAGTGAACCTCCACTCCTATTCATAGGACTGATAATTTCCACTCAAACAAACTTTTTCTTGCAAAGAATAAAAGGATCATAAAAGAAGCAATGGCACCAATCGCACGTCTCGTATCCGCAAGAATGTTCAGCACCGCCGCTCGTCTTCGATCAAGCGGCGCATACACCAGGGCAGCCCCTGCGGATTGGAACAGGGTGTTTAGGAGGGAGTTGAGGACTTTCAGTGTGTAAGTAACCATCTTTTGAACAGTCTCTGTCTCTATCTATCAAACATCTGTCTAATCTCTGTCTTCCTTCAACAGCTACGCTCCTCTCATGGGCTTCTTCCTCGGATGGCCCGTCGCTCTTGAAACCATGTTGGACGGTCATATTCAATAGATTTGGCGGCACACACATAAATATCCATCAAAGATGAATGGAGGTGGCTCGAATTGATTTTTTTTTATAAAACGGTTGATTAGACCGAATTTCGGTGGTGTTGTTGGGCCAAGGGGTCTATGTCGCCAATAGATGGCACACCAGGAGGGGCTTCTTTTTGTTTTGAAGCCCACGATCATAAAGCATTTGATAGGAGTTTAGTTTTTTCATTTATTGTTAAATGTATTATATACCATAAGGGAAGCGGGGAAATTATGAATCTCCCATCTATATTGGTAGATACAGATGGAGACGGAAAGACGGAAATACAATTTTTTACTTTAAACGTCACAAAAACCTTCTAACTCTTTTTTCGTGAGGCAATTAAAAAACAGTCCAGATTAGTAGTTGCATCAAAAAGAAGAGTTAATATAGAGTTCTTTTTGGTAAGACACTATTTAGACATTCGTGACAAGAGAAAAAAGAAGTACTGCAACNTTTTTTCTGCTTCCCTCTAGATACCACAACCAACAGACAACCCTACAACTTTATCCTCAGAGATCAATCCAACCTATCTAGCTATATCCAGTGATGAAAACGAGAAATTTGTATCTATCACCCAGTATTGCCCATTACAACGAGCAATGGCATCAGGTTTCCAGCGGCGTGGATTGGTGAGTATGGATGGAATCCACAAGTTCTCAAGTATTCCCCTAACTTCCCTTCTCAGTGGAGACAGGAGCCGCGTCGAACTTGAGCATGATATTCTTCTAATAACTGGGCTGACACCCTCAGATTATTGGGTTGAAACGGATTTTCAGGTTCTGGGTTACTACTTAGAGAGTGTTGTGAATGATCATTGTTCGATTACACGGTAGGAGTGAGCGGGAATATTAATACGAGTTGATATAATGTATAGGACGATTAATTCTTAAGGAGAAAGTTAGAGATAAGTGATAGCCTTTGAAGTAAACTTAGTAATAGTCACAGTTAGTAATATGTCAATTTTTGGCTATGATTTGCCCTTTAATGTGACCTCTTCTAAGTCACTTGAATATTCACGGCGTGAGAACATAATAGTTAATGTAACTAGTAATTGATATATGGGTATTTATGGCTAGATAAAATTATAGAACCAACTGAAATGAAAACTGTAGAGAGAAACGCCTATATCGTATTCCCGGCCTCCTGAAAGAAATAATATCCTAAAACACTCTCTCAAAAAAAGCATCGACACTCGTTGTATTGTCCTTTTCGCTTATGCCGCTATGCTACATGCCATTCAAACATATAAGATAGGTCCGTTTTGTTTAATGCATACCTGTCCCTTCTCTACATCATGAGCCGTTGGAACAATATATATGGAGTGCTGACACTGTATATAGCCGAATCAGGATCGAGGACCAATCTCCGGTGTCTTCTTTCCCACCATTACATCTTCAATAGCTCGGAAATAGAGACGATGCTACTCCTCTCGCTTTTCACCTGCTGTCTCGTATCACGAAGTTTTTTCTCCTGGGCCTTTGCGACGATATAATTATCCCTTTCTCGTTTGCTCGCNAAACACCTTGGGATGTCGATCGATCATTGAAACGGAGCTGTGTTTGGGAGGTGACATTGTCGACACCGTTATATTTGGCTTGGATGATACTTTGGTGTAGGGTGGCTGAGGAAAACATGGCACCGACGCTGCTTTGGTGTGGCTGGTTGTGGCCTCCCTGGGGTATTGGGATGTTGCGAGTGGTGGCCTTGGAAGGGAGAGAGAATACCGTGATTGTGGAATTGCATCTAAACGCTGGTCACTTCGTCTTCCTTGCGCGCCACCTAAGCTCCGTGATCGTCTCAGGGGTACATTTTCAACCCGTGGCGCGTATATCGGATGCTGTGACTGAAAACATGCAGCCAAGATCTTCAATGCGTCGGCATTACTCTCTTTATAATCAAGAGCAACCCCTTCATCTTGAATCTCCTCAGAGTTGAACCGCAGTACCATCTCAGGAGCAAGATCGCATTCCGCGATACCATATGCTTCCATAAGTGTTTGTCTTAACTTTCGAGGAAATTGGTCTCCTCGCTCGTTTAGGAATTGAACAAGCCACTTCCTGACCTCACGGAACTCTATTGCTTTTCTTTCTCGGATCCGGTTGATATGGTGCTCTGCCAATGGCATCAGACGAGTTGAGTCAAGATAGTCTCCTGCTAAGATGGTGGATCGAGTTTCCGATATGGAATGCCTTGATGCGCTCCTCCTTAAGCTACTGCTGTTTCCTCCAACGCCATAGAACCGATCAAAGTCAGTGGGTTCGTCGTCTTCCGGCGGCGTGATAATGATTTTGACAGGATTGGCAGCAAACTGCTCAATGACACTAGATGTGTGTTTCAACACATTCATTGCAGGCTCCTGACCACTAGAATCGGTTCTTGAGCCCAAGGAGATGACAGTTGGCTTGTACTCCGAAGATATCTTGGAGTTGTAGAGGTCAATTGGGGTAACCACGGCGTCATCTTTATCGATTAGTACCGCGGCCTGAGAGGAGGAATTCCAGATAATTGGCACGTTGTCGGCTGCATCGCTGAGAGTAGATGATGATTTTCGCGGACGAAGAACGTGGTTGTTCCAGATCTTCTTGATTGAACGGACATGATTACGTTTCTTGGTGTCCATGTTGTCGGACGTAGGAATGAGAGAGCTCTCTGACGGCAGGGCAAGAATGGAGATTGCAGCCTCGCTCTTTCTCCCAGTACCGTCTACCACATAGGTTACCTCAATGGATCCCTTTGAATCTCCATGATACAACTGTTTTGCATTGTATGTCTTTCTGCTCAGAGTGTCAGTTTATTCTCTAGCACATGTCAATTGCATTGCGAAGACCCACTTTGCTTTTCCAGTCGGATTCCAGCTGAAGCGCTTCATAAGCTCTGATGCGGATGACTTGCCAACACGACCGAGCTATAACCTAGAGAAGCAACTCAAATCTTTCCCTTTTATCTAACTACAATAATCCTCGGACAGTCCGTTCCTGGGACTGTTTATATGCAGATTTCCATGTTTTTATACCTTGATGCTTTTATTTTTTATTTTTATGTATGAAAGTTACGAGGCCTTGGAAAGCAAAAAAAAAAGTAAAAGCAAAAAAGTGGACAAGAAGGTGAGTTCGATGGCAAGAATAATTATTGCTAGGGGATGCGCAGCTAAGGAGGGGTTGGGCAGGAGCTGAGCTCCCCTTCAAGGCGCCACCGTCATGGCGTGCCATCCAGGACTGTATCAGGGAGCGCGGCGTTGGGCTGGGTCGAGACACCGCCAACTGTCTTACAAATATTAAGCCTTTTGCTCTGCTGCACTGTGGTATCAGCCTGTTACCCTGAGCGGCTCTTATCGTTGGTCCTAGTGGTTTCAGGAGGTTCCCTATGCAAATCCTGATGATCTCTCAGCAGAGAAGTCTTGAGCTATGGATATCGACAACCGAACAGAACAGGACAGGACAAGAGGCATCACTACTGCAACGATTCTATGATGACGATCGATGACTCTCTGGAGCAAAGTTTCTGCCTGTTCGGCGAGGTAGTGCAGGAGGACTGCCTTATCACCGTGGAACATTTTCTGCATGGCAAGAGAAAAGTGACTCTCTCGAGGGGTCCAGGGCGATTGATGATGGGACTGTCTGCCCTATCGATTCCTAGCAGGAGCTCCCGACGATAAGGACCCTGCTGGCGTAGTATTGGTTTCCTCATCCGGACACAGGCTTGTGCCGGCCCCACTTTTCCTGCCGAAACGTGTACTCCCGCGACGCAAGCGAGGCGGGCTGGGGCTGGAAGCGGTCTAGCGCGGGTGGTTGGATGGCGAGGATCCCTTGCGCAATCCCGCGCCAAGCAAATCAGCTCCGCCAGGCGACATCGAGGCCTCGACCACTGGCCATGGCTTTATTGTTCTGCGGCCTTGTTGTCTTGTTGTAACCGCCGTGGTATTGGTACAGCAGTAGTATTTGTGTGCTGACGAGATGTGTGCTTCAACTTGGCACCATCGAATCCAAACTTCACGTGATGGCACGACTTGAGCACATTGGTTTGTAGTCCAGGCGGTGAGAGGATGCTAGAGCAGAGACAGCCTTGACAACAAAAGACAGTTCATCAATTTTGCCACTAGTTCTCGGATCTAGAGTCTTCCATCCATGTTCCTGTATGTCCGATGTACGCTGATGACGTTGCGACTCAAGGGCTCGAAGTGCCGTAGCCGTGCCATGTGCTCTCTGCACTCTGCCTCTGGGGTTCGACAACCCGTCCCAGCCAACCATCTCGCCAAGCCAGCGGATGATATTGAAGTCTTTGCTTTTTCAACTTGTCTCTGTGAGGCTTAAAAAAAACCATCACGAACGTTCAGGTACACTTCCAGGCACACGATTCAGGGGTATAGTTTTGCTTTTTGCCCTTTCCTTTTGGGCGTATCCACCAGTGAATTAATGATGGTTCATAATCTTTCTCTGCTCTCTTTCCCTTCTGTGCATCAGCAGCTGGATAAGGTGGCAATCTCTCGAAGATCGAGATCATGATTGCCAAGCGATAGATGTAGCAGTCTACCCCGTCGCTGAAAGCAAGTATGCTTGACAATTGTCTTGGCTATGCCAAGAAATGATAGTATCCTGGCGACGTTATCAGTTAGCTCTTGTTAATGGGTTTCAGGGTGCAGAGAAGCAACCAAACTTGTATATTGCCAAGTATTTATACTGTATCACAAATATTCCTCTTGATGACCAGGACTAGGGCATCATTTACCCTATTCGCATTCTAGAGTCTCGACAGAGAAACTTTCTCCAGGGCAAGCTCCCCAAGTCGGACGGATCTGGTAGATAAAGACACATAAATGATAAATGACGAGATTCCCATCCACTACTTCGGAAAGGAACGAAACCGGGAGCTGTGCGGATTACTCTTTAGTATTTGAAATGTCATCCGGGCTAGACCGTAGCTGTCGGCCGCGAAATCAGCTTACGAAATCCACAGGGTAGAGTGTTGGAATAAGCTTATGTATGCATACATACATGTAACGNAAAAAAATCTCTCTGTCTGTCTGTTCTGACAATATACAAGGTGATGGTAGAATATGGGTATGAATATAAGAATACTATGAACAAAGAAATTGAACGTGAGAAAAAGAAACGAGAACAGAAACAGAGAAGAGAAAAAAAGGAATACGAAAAGGTAGGTACTGTACACAATGATGACAAATGGTAGCTATTAGTCAGGCCAATTGGCTGACAATAGACTGAGAATGTTACCTGTAAACATCCTTAAATCAGTTCGTTCCTTCCCGTTCCGGTCTTCTGTCTACTCAGGCCACGGGACCCCTGTCGTTCCTTCTTAAGTTATGCCCCAAAATAACCTACCCCTGCGTCGATCTTACCCGTTCCAGCGCCACCATTGGCCTATCTAGCAAACCAATCCTAATATGTCCTAGTTAGTTGATCGCAAGCAGGGGTTATCGGGAGCTATGAAGTATCCATCATTGATCGTCCTGATGCGCAAACTAATGAGAGACGTTCAAGGGAGAGAAACTATAAAGATCAGGAAGATGTTTGGCATCTCAACTATCTAAACTAGACTTTGCAAATCGTTCTCCAAGCAATTAGGTGTTTGATATTTTTAATACAGTATAAAGCACAGACCGGGATGACGTGAGGCACGAACCGCCCCACAACCTACACCTTGAAACCATGCTGAGACTGCGACGATACACCTCCGCTTGAACCCTNCCCCCCAAACTGTCCCAGTCCAACGTAAGGTGAGCACTGGTGAGGAAGAAGGAATCCGACGGTGTTAAAATTGATACAACGTTGCTATGTACAGTACGATAATCCAGTAGTAAAGGAAGAGTTTATCCAGCTCTGCATTTCCGATTCCTTCCTTTTGTCATCCAAATAGACTCCCGAGGGACGGCACACGACCTATAACCTACCTCTACATCTTCTTACTAAGATACTAATACTGCCGCCCTAGTTCTTATATATATTATTAGACGCGCCTTTTCAATAATAGCTGATTTATCATCTCAAGTCTCACTGCATCGTCTGGCCGCAAGCCTGCATCTTTATTTCTATTTCTATTTCATTTTCCTTTTCCTGTCAAAGATTAATAGAGAGGTAGAGAAGGAGATAGAGTTTAGGAGGACTCTTCCGCCTCATCATGGCAGTCTCCGCGTCCTCTCCACGCGCTTTCAGCCGCAGCAAGACGGAACCGATCACAAAGCATAAGCCAATGAAGATCACACTCTCATTATCATCGTCAAGAGACGCATCGAGGTCTAGAAAGGCGGAGGATACATCTTGTACGCTTCCCAATACGACTGGGAATGCCACTGATCTAGTCGGCGACGTCGATACCAACAATGAGATCCCGACGCGCGAGATGTTGCGGCAGATAGAGGATATGGTGGTACAAGATCAGGAGGGGCAGAGTATACCGTTTAAAGAGTTGTATAGCGGACCGAGGGTCACAAGGCGAGTGCTGGTTATATTTGTCCGGCACTTTTTCTGCGGTGTAAGTCCTCCCTCCAGCACATGTACGGAATATATATATACACACATACATCATCGAATACTAAAACAATACACTCCCTCAAACAGAATTGCCAAGAATACCTCCGCACCCTCTCAACATCCATCTCCCCCTCCTCCCTCCTCTCCCTCTCAACTCCAACCTCCATCATAATAATCGGCTGCGGCTCGCCAGCCCTGATCCCAATGTACGCCGAAGAAACCTCCTGCCCCTTCCCAATTTACGCCGATCCAACCCAGAAGCTCTACGACGCGCTCGGAATGCTACGCACGCTGAATCTCGGCCATCGCCCAGAATACCAGCGACGCGGGACCATGGCGGGAGTGTGGGAGAGTGTGGTGCAGGGATTGAAGGTTATAAAAGCTGGGATGGCTTTAGCACCGGGAGATATGCATCAAGTGGGCGGGGAGTTTTTGTTTGAGCCGTTGGTGGAGGATGTGGATGCGATAAAACAGCAACAGGAACAGGAATCCGAGCGCAATAATAATAATGACGACGACGACTACGACGACGAAGATGAAGATGACGATGGCGATGGTTTCATGGAAGAGAAAATCGTCACGTGGTGTCATCGAATGAAAAATACGAGGGATCATGCTGAATTACCTGAGTTGAGGGAGGTCCTTGGGTTGGATGGATATGGTATTCCTGGAAAGAACGAGAAAAGATGGGAGAGGGCGATTCTAGTAAGGAAAGGGACAGGATTGAGTGCAGCTAGCATGAAAACTGATAGATAAATCTGGGGAGGGTGCTGCTTTCAGGGCTCACAAGTAAATGATTACGAATCGGACAGTTGGGGTTATACGACTTTCTTTTTGTGGATATTTGGTATTGGCATACATAGGCATCTGGCATGCATATTGGCACTAGGAGTTTTAGATTGAAGTTTGTACTGGGAGCGACGGCTGGATATTATGACATATTGTCCAAAACACATGTGTACATTTCACAATAGAGATAAAGCGTAGAGGTAGCAAGGCTTCAAATTTGCCATCTGCAATAAGCAGACATTCTGGAACATGCTCAGCTGAGATTACAAGCCCTTCTGCTCATGCATCCAAACCTGTACTACCAGATTTTATAAATCTCGCATACTGACGACCGACTTCCATCAACAAAGCAACACCTAAAGCAACCCCTAACCCATCCAATTTCATTCTACCACACACATCTTCTCCTTCAAAATTTGTTGTAGCGGCCTCGACGGCTGCTTTGATTGTCGAAGCCATGATTGGCAATCGCCCAGACATAGCTATGAAGGCTATTTTGTCGAAACGGCCGACGAGACTCGGCGGTTTCAACCGACTTTCGCAGCTAAATCGTAGCTGTCTAAAGATCCGGAACAATTCCGTTCAATCACATTAAGTCTTTGTCCCGTAGAATGGGACATTCCAAACATCAATCAATCATAGCCTCCTCCAACTTGACTTGCGAATGCCGTGGACACACTTTTCTCATCGTCATCAAGGCGGCGAGCACTTAACAATGAACTGCTTCCAAAAACGCTTCCTCCATCACTGGTTTTGTAGTCAGACATGCGACCACCTGATTCAACATAGCGCTTCAAACGATCGGATTGACTCAAGCTTGCATGCTTCTGAGCTTCATTCAGATTCAGGCCAGAGCCAAGGCTGACTCCACCTTGACCGGGAGCATTGCTGGTTGCATCAGTGAGTTCGCTGGCTGCGACTGACTCTCCAGCGATGCTAGCTGCCCCACGACCTCTGTGCTTCTGACCATTGGCACGAACGCGGCCATCCAGACCGGGCCAATTATCAGGAGTAAAGCCTGAAAACATCTGGGGGTATGCAGAGCCGAGATCAACACCACCTAGAGCCGAGGAATGAATCGAGGAGACGTCATCGGGAATGTAATTCATTAGAGAACCATTGTCTGGATAGTCTTGGTGAAGCTTGCCATTAGAACCAGCACCACCCATGCGTCCATTTGCAGCCGCATAAGACATCTGGTAGCGTTGAGGGCCACGATATGTTGTCTTTGGGCGGCTGAATTGCAGTAAGGAAGTTTGCAAGTTCGTGAGGGGGCCTTCCACAAGACAGTTTCGGTCCTTAAAATGAAGCAAGAGGTAATGCCACAGAGGATGCTTGGAAAGAACTTTAGGGTTACCAATGATGACAAGACCGTATTTGGCTCGAGTAAGAGCTACGTTCAAACGGCGAGGATCGCTCAAGAAACCAATACCCTGATGGTCGTTTGATCTGACACATGAGAGCACAATAAAATCCTTTTCTCTTCCCTGGAAAGCATCCACTGACGCGACTTCAATTTCCTTGTAGTTCTCTTTCTTGAAAGTGCCCGTGTTTTGCATGGAGCTGACAACATAACTGCGCTGACCCTCGTATGGTGTAATAACACCGATATCTTGTGGTTGAACACCAGCTTTGAATAGACGTGTGACAATTTTCTCGACATTGGCGGCTTCCGTACGATTGAGATATGAAGTACCAGAAGCTGAGATCTCTTCATTACCAAGATTGGACCAGAACATCATTGGAGTATCAACAACCGGCCATGGGAAGTCCACGTCTCTTCGAAGTCGTTGCTGCATCGTGACACCGTTCTGGAGAGAGCCTTCATAGAACATGTTTGATGGAAATTCCGAAAGGCATGGATGCATACGGTACTGGACATTGAGTCGAATGGGAGCAAGACCTAAGATTACCAGACGCTCGAATAGGGATTGGTTCAGACCTGCTTTGGCAGCCTTTTTATTCATGATAACTGGTCCCAGCTGTTGATGGTCTCCGACCAACACTACCTGTTTACATCCCAGAACGAGCGGGATCATACACTCTGGTTCAGCAGATTGGGTGGATTCGTCAATCAAGACAGTTCGGAACTTCAGTTTCGCAAGGCGAGGATCACCTGCACCAACGCAAGTACAACAGATGACATCAGCATTGCTAAGAATTTCGCGCTCAGCGGCTCTGGTCAATGTCTTGAACTTCTTTTCATCTTGGCTGGACAATTCCCCAAGTTCGCTCTTAAGTTGAGACAGCTTCGTCAGTTCAAGGTTACTATCGTTCATCCGTACTTGTTCATGAAGGGAGAGAAACCCAACTGATGATTCAACATCCTCACGAGATTTGGCTGTAAGACGCACGACTTTCAGACCAGTTCGGTGAATCCTCTCGCAAAGTTGATCAACAGCTACGTTGGATGGTGCACAGACAAGCACTTGACCACCATTGACTTTAGCTAAGTGGTAGATGATGGTGGCAGAGGTAACTGTTTTGCCGGTTCCAGGTGGACCTTGAATAAGACTGAGTGGCTTTTGCAAGACGCTCTTGACTGCATTGATCTGACTACTGTTCAACTCGGGCAGACCAGGTACGCTGAACTTCTTCGGCATTTGGATCTTCATTGGTGCGGCTGCGACTTCGTGACCGAGAAGTTTGTGGAAGATGTATCCCGAAACGCTCATTTCATCTACAGCAAAGGTCTTCATTGCGAATTGCATCCGATCGTAAGATGTTGCCTTCCAAACATAGTCCGCAGAGAAGTTGTGAGTGCATTCGGTAGGGACTGACTTGTCACTGCCCACTTTGCGCAGCTCGATTGTGACCTCGTCGGACTGGTTATTCGGGATCTTGACCACATAACCTACTCCTTCCCATGCTGGACGTAGCTCTCCTTTATACTTGAGGCGCATTTCGTCTCCTACTGCCAATTTAACGTCGCCCAATTCAATCTTTGGAAGAACGAAGCTCGCAAGATGCTTGTTATTGAGACCATAATCCCAGCGAATGACAAGTCCATCTTCGGATTGCGCTTCCTTTAGCTTGCGATCATAGTCTGCTTCAATTTTGACCAATGGCCCGAAAACATTCTGATACTGGTATGCGTCGTCGTATTTCAATAGAACAGGTGCTGGATCATCATCAATTCCGGCAGCCTTCTCGAGATCTGCGGCAGTTGCGCTCGCGTTGTCTTTCCACATTTCCTCCAGCTTTGCAATCATTGGTGGAGTTAAGTGACGAGCCCGAAGTTGCTCAGCGTCAGTCGGTACAGCAACAATCCATGACAAGAAAGAGCGGTCTTCAATCAGAGGCTGCCATCGAGAGATATCCCAACTCATATCCTTTGAGGAGGGGGTAGACGCGCATGGTTGACGGCACAAGAGAACCACAACCGAGTCCGACTTTGCCGGGATGAATCCGAGTAAGAACACGTTCTTCGTACCGCAATTGTAGCATTCTAACACCGTATCACCCAAGGTTGAGTCAGGATGAAGCTGAACCTCCTTGTGACGAGCACGGACAAGGTGGTTGACGATATGGGAAGAAGTAGCATTTCCACGAGCACTGCAAAACCATTTGCTGCAACCCAGACATTTGATAACACATTTGGGGTTATGAATTCCGCAGTACCTAGACATATATAGTCAGCAAAATCAGTCCAAACTTGTTTGTTATATCTCTGAACTTACGCGCATGCATGTGCTGGAAGTTCTTTCTCGTCGTCATTGCCTCTGAGGCCCAGAGTTTTCATGCCATCGACTGGAACACTAGCTAAGCTTTCCGTATCATCGTCGTCGAACAATTCTGTCTCGTTATCGTCGTCATCATTCCTGCGCCTGCTTGAGCCTAGACCTCCACGGCCACCATATTGTCCATAGAGCAAACTTTCATCGGGATCGATGTTGGACAGATCGTCTGCACCAGCATTGATAGCAGCGGCGGAATCGGAGATTAGGTGGTTTCCTAGGTGAGTGAAGGCGCCTTCCATGTTGAAAATTGTTTTGCCTTCTACAGGAGGAAGAACGTCAGCCTCCAGTTCCACAGGTTAGACAATGCAAGAAGCTCAAACAGGTGGGTTGTGTTTGCTGGAGGATGTCTGGGCCTTGCTAAAATGGGGACCTACTTTGTTAAAGTAACCTGGTGTAAAACGGATCTCTAAAAAAAACAGGCAATAAGCCTCAGGTCATCATCGATATCCTTCAGCCCTGCCTTGATCTTTGCCCGAAAGAAGTGAATAGCAGGAAGCTATAGAGGGGCTTTTCGAGGTCGGAAGGCGAATAATGTGGGATTTTGGAAAGCCGCGATCCCACGGATAAACTTTAGCGCCGGACGATAAACATTTCGCGCTAAAGAATTTATATCGAAAGGACCTCTCTCTTTGCACTTTTTACATGGCCAGTTACAATAAGTACGACTAAAGGCNAAAAAAAATGATTGTAAGAAAACTTGAACATTGTGATATTTACAAGCGGCTAATATGGCTTATAGCGCAGACAAGCTCGCGAGCGTCGCGATTATTTATACCGTCGGTCTTTAACTCTTCGAGATGCAGAGATCGCAGAGAAGCGGACGAAACTTCGAGCCTCGTTGGCGACGGGCAAACCTCTAGATCCAGCAATTGCAAACGACAAGAAGTTGCGCGAGGATTACAAGTACGATGAATCTCGTCCAGACCTGACTGTGAATGAAGAACTGGATCTGGACGACGAGTATGCGCAACTTTCAGGCATAGTGGATCCGAGGGTTCTCGTGACTACGTCGAGGAACCCTTCTACACGACTTGCGGCCTTTGCCAAAGAGGTCAGGCTACTTTTACCAACGTCAATCAGAGTCAATCGTGGTAATCTTGTTCTGCCGACCTTGGTTGCCTCAGCACAATCCGCTGGGCTTTCGGATATTATCCTCCTCCACGAACATCGTGGTACGCCGACAGCAATGACAATCTCCCACTTTCCACATGGTCCCACGATATCCTTTTCATTACACAACGTCGTCCTTCGTCACGACATACCAAATAGCACCCGTGGTACCGTCAGTGAATCCTATCCGCATCTTATATTCGAGGGCTTCACCTCTCGATTAGGTCTTCGGGTAGTCAAAGTATTGAAACACATCTTTCCTCCCAGAGAGCCTATTACAGGCAAGACCAAGCTTGGAAACCGAGTTATTACCTTCAAAAATATTGAGGATAGTATTGAAGTTCGGCACCATGTTTTTGTCAAGACTGGGTATCAGAGCGTTGAGCTGGCTGAAGTCGGACCTCGGATGACAATGAGATGCTTTGAGATCAGAGGCGGCACGTTAGAGAACAAGGATGGTGACGTCGAATGGAGACTGAACCAGTATACAAGGACGGCCAAGAAGAAGGATTATCTATGAAACACTGGGATAGAGAAGATTTTGTTTACATAGCGTGGCGTTTGGGGGGGTAATTTGGCAGGTGGCGGGATTGCATGCATACCTAGGAAAATTGGGTTTCTTCTCAGTCTTGGGATTTAGATGTCGATCAAAAATATATCAGATCTGCAAATATAAAAAAAGCATTCATATTATGAAACTTTTCATTTTTGCGACAAATATCCTAGTCATTGTTCGCTGTTTAATAACACGACTCATGAATTCAGTTCCCATGAATGACAACAAACCTCAACNAAAAAAAAGACTTTCGATATAATAATTTGAACAGAATTTTCTGAACACAAATCTCGGGTATTTTATCCCAAAAGAGGAAATGGTAGATTTACTTAAGCATACAAAATTCTGAATAACTAACTACAGTAGATCCGTTTTCTTTCTTTCCCCCCTCGTGAAAACAAAAAACATTCCTGGGGGAAAGGGAGGGGAGGTGTTTTTCCGCATGTTTCGGAGAGTTATACGAGCAGGCGAGCAACCCCCCCTTGTGCCTCTGGCAATAAAACAATGTCTCAGTCCACCTTCTGGAAAGGAAAAACCGTCCAGCATATTTCCAGATTCAGACCGCCTAAGGGGCGCGCGCATGCATGCAAGAAAAAAACTTGGAGATTTTCGATTCGGAATTCCAGATTCGTGTTAGCTTTTTTTGTGCCAGAATTGGGAAAATGGAAAGGGAAAATTATGGAGAAAAGGGGGGGGGGTGGTGGTGGTTTTTTTTCAGGTGGGTTTGGGTGTGTGTTTGGATGACGCTATTTAATTAACCAGGCTTTGTGGACTCATCTAAATGTAAACATACCCAATCAAAGACTACTTATATTATTTCAGACTTTTGCTATTTATTCTTACGGAAAGCTCGATGAGCTAGATGGCGCTTCTGGTGTTTGTCCTCGATAGCGTTCTTCTTTGCAGCAGCTGACTCGAGTAACGGCAATCGATCTACCAAATGGCCTAGCAAGAATGCGCTTCTGCAGCTTTGCTATGTAATAGAAACAATTTGACGCATCGTCTACTAGATCCAGGACACGTCATACCAACAGGTAGATATCTACATTGCGACGGGAAAATCAATTGACCGTCGCAGCCGAGAGACCACCGACCCAAATGCCGGGAACATCTGCCCGACAGTGGCGGGAACAAAGGCGGACGGACGGGTCGGTGCCACTGGATGTTGGGTCCACCATGGCTGTCAAGGGATCGACACCATCTTGGTTGACTTGACGGAAGGTCATTTTGACAGTATCGTCGTCTGAGTACCGTAGGCGTGGTAGGTTGTCACGGCTGGCAGACCGGCTACTTGGCCTGCTCCTGCAGCTGCCTTGACACTATCTCCTACGTGCCTTTTGGTGTCTTGGTTCCACTGTTGGTGGTAGCAGCGCTTCCAAACAGGGCTCGATGAAGAAGTCTCCATAAAAATCCCTTGCCTCTGTTGCCACTGTTGGATTGGCGTCTCCTCGCATAAAGAATAAAATCAACTTGGAAGCGTCCACTTGTCCGCCACCTTGGGTTCGGCCAAGTGCGGTGACCTTCTTAGTGCTAAGTCCGAGAGGAGCGAGTGATAGATGTAGCAGTCTCAGCACCAGGAATACTGCCTCTTGCAGACTCATAATATATACACGAAGAAGTAAGGAGAGGAAGGAGATTGAACACAGTAGCAGATATTTGGTCTTGAAAAGACAACTATCGCTCAGATTAAACTTCAAAAAGTGTAACAAGGAGCAATACTAAAAGTACTCGAGATAATGAAATGGAAATTTACAGAAAATAGCTCCCAACTCTTATAACTCTTGCAATTTACCTCTGAAAACCTGCCCGGAAAGGGGGAGGAATTAACACCTGCCTATTTTGGATTCATATCAGGGGGCACCGGTTGAGAGACTCTTTTTGCTTGTTTGAAAAGTTGCTTCTTAGTAAATATGATGATGGTCTTTCGAGGTCGTTTGAGGACTCCCACGGTAGCAAACCGTAAGAGATATTGAAGCTGTGTAGCTAAAGGAGGGGTAATTTAAGGGAAGTAAGGATGCTATTTTTGACAGTTTAAGCAGCCAATCATCAAAACTCTCAGCCTGCAGCAAGAAATATGCAGTCAGGGTCACAGTCCTCCAATCACCGAATTGGATCTAATCGTCAAGCTGGTGGCGCAAGAAGATCCGGAGAATTTAGAAAGGATCTTTGCAGATTAGAAGTTGTGGAAGTTGCGCCTCCTTCCCGATTTAAAGAGCTGATGCTCAGGTTTGAGGCTGTATATGTTTGTGAAACAAGCTCATGAGGCAGATTCTCGGAACCTTCCGGCAGATTTTGGAAAGACGAGATATTGTGCAGATAGACTTTACCGAGAAAGGAGATGCATGAGAGTCTGCAGATCATGTACTGTAGATCTTCAAACATGTCTGTTCACAAAGCAAACAGGCCGATTGGACTTACGTGCATGAAGCCAAGAAACAGTGTCTTAACGACGCATTTCTGCGAGATCATGACGGTCGAAGGAGGAAGTCAAAACATAACAGCCGTCGAAAACTGACACATGCGCTGCTTGAAGGATGACCTCACTACGCAGCGATATCTGCAACCGCTGCCTTAGACAATGATTAACTCCTATGCTAGCAGACTTAGAACAGCTTGACTTTTGAGCTGTTGCAGGCTGACCTGAAGTCCCAAAGAAGAAGGTCCAAGAACCCTCACCACACTCGAGTGCATAGCAGAGTAAACGTTTGTGTCTTGTGTCACACTCACCGTAATTAGTAATACTCCAGTCGCTCATGGGCAAAAATAGGGCAGATGTTGACGCTCAGTCTGCATCCTTCGGCCTCGATGACGAACCCCGACATCTAACAATAGGAAGATCAAGCCTCCAATAGCTGTTCTCCCAGTGCATGTAGGGGAAACCAAATATACTCAGCTTATATCAATTTAGATTAAAATAGCTGGTTAATAATACTGTGTACTGCATTTCGTAAGAATAAAGAAGTCGGCGCCGCGGAGACGGAGATTCTGACTAAACCGGCGAAACGGATGTAATACTCGCACCGACTTTAGAGAAACCGATTTCGAGACTAGAAACCTCGGAGGTTCATCTTTCCTTAAAGATATTACACGAAACGCAACTTTCTTCTTCCCCCAATAGATAGGCAATTGGCATGCATTGCTTGTCAAGCAGACTGGTACCCCGAGGCGTATTTCTCGGACTGAAGGCTTGGAACTGGGGAAATTGCCAGGGCACACCAATCAGCCTTATGGCACTTACTGTAGATGTCAGCAAGCCATTAAGATGCGCCGAGGAAACTTGTTTGAGGTTGAGGTTATCCTTCAACCTGGTCCAGAACGCAGCGTAATCCTCCATCTTACGGCAGCACGATTTTGCCCGAGTGGGGCAGAGAGGACGTAGTATGTTGAAATAGGGACAGGTATCTGACCCGACCACGGGGTGCATGAATGAGCGGTGTGAGAAAGATAAGAGTGATGATAGGTGAGCCTTGATTGTTGGAAGAGGAGATTAATTTAGGAGATGGCGAAGTTCGCGATCTAGATGTGCTCTGCGCCACGTGATTGAGGCTCTCTGCAACCCCATCTTGGGGGCTAGAGCGAGCAGTTCAGCTGCGCTTTGCTGCAAAGATGATCGGCAGTTGACCAGGGGTTGAAGTGATTATTGGAGTTGAGAAGCCCAGCCCTGTGAGATTACGGAAGCTAAGGAATTCATCGATAGTTGTCCAGATCTCAATATTGTATTACCGGTTACACTTTGTAGATGGAAGCGGATAGGGCAACTTACGAGCCAAGTTGCGAAGTGATGGGTTTGTGCCGCAAAGCCAACGTCTTTTGTTTTTTTGTTTTGTTTTTTGTTTTGTTTTTTTTGTTTGATGCAAAAACTCAGATTGCCTCTTTTCTGCTCAGCTTTCCACCGTGACCACATCACAAGCAAAGCATCCCGATGACCTGCCTTAGTAGATTCTGGCAACACAACACACAACAAGTTGCAGGGTCCCAAGGCATTTGATTGCTGGATGTGAGAGAGAGAGAGAGTGTGTGTGTGTGTGCCAACGAGAATGCGCCAATCGCACGCTGACAGGCCCGCCGGTTGGAGGATCGAGGACCCTGAACGAGTACCGATCAGGCGTCAGTGCAGAATGCAAAGCAGCAGCAGCAGTCGGAGCGTTGCTCGCACGTTCAGTGGTTGCTTGCCGCACACACCAGCGATCGCGGTGTGGTTGGAGTCCAACATCCCATTTCCCAAAGCAGCGAATGTGAAAAGGTTGCCGCATGCCCAAGTGCATGGGAATTGGAATCCCAGCCCAGCCCTACCTGCCCTGGGAATGTAACGGTGAGCCACAGTCTGGATGCTGGTGAGCGACGGCACGACAGGGTGGTACAAGAAAGCCAAGGTGAAGTGAAGCATGACCATGCTACGGGTACCGTAATCATGGTGAAGATCCATGAACTCTCTCTTCTCCCAAACCGTTGGCTGTGTCGTATCGAGTGGTATTTTTCTGCCGGATCTATTCTGGGGCAGGCACTGAGTGTGGGAGGCAAAAACCCGCTCCGATTTATGACATGTACCGTACGTGTACGAAGCATACTATACTGTAATATACTGTACTGTACAACCTAAGACAATGTGTCTGCATGAAGAATGTGCTGTAGAGAAACTATTTGATGGCGAAAGACGATTGATGATTGAAGAGAAAGAGAGAGAGAGAGAGAGAGAGAGTTCTGCATCGTATCAAGCAAGGCATAACCGCCGTGCTTCGGAAGATGTTGCATCACGGGGCATTTTTACGACAAGTCGGTGTGTTGGGGACAGAGATTGATCCGTGGCAAAGGCAAGCAAAAAAGACATGGACAAATTGATTGTCGTGATGGTGATGATTTGATTGCGAGGGCCGACCACGAGCAGAGGGAAGAAAGGAGGAGGGGCCCTTCTCCAGCTGAAAAGTGCCACCAGGGCTCGTGCGCACAGCCAATGGAGGGCCGGGCGGGGAGCTAGTGGACGCCGCTGACTGTCCCACCAGATGCACGCCCGATGCACTACGACGCAGGTGGACGCTTCCCTTACCTTGGACGCTACTTTTTTCGCACGGCTGCTGCTTCTCTGCGTTCGGTCGTGCTGTCTGCCAGCGACCGAAGCGCTAGCCGAGCGGCGTAGTGCTAGCGAGTATCACCTCAGCTGAAAAGCCCCGACCTCCTCCTCCTTCCAATCTCTCGCGGAACTGACTGATTGACTGATTGCTACTTCCAGCAACAAGACGACCAGCAGCAGGAAAGGTAAGGTAACTCCTCCCTTTCCTAATCCTAGATCAAACACGCAATGCATCGTCGTACGACCTTTGACCAACATAAAATATCCAACAAGGAGTAGTGTCTGCGCGCTACAACTCCAACACCCCCCTCTTCCGAGTGTACTGTACGTACAAAGTATACGAAGTACGAAGGTACTCTTGTACAGTAACAGCACAGTACTGTACAATACTGTACTGTACGCTTCCGCTTCCGAACTTGTCCTGTATGTATGCCTTGAGACGTTTTCTCGGAGTCAACGCCGACGGTACTCGTCTCTTTCCCACGCCCAATATGTGTTCACCCGAGCTGACTCGGCAGCCTTTCGAGCTACGAGCCATCTTAATCTGGAAATCAGGGTCTCGCCGAAATACCAATGTGTGCTGTGTTGAGATGAGACCCAAGTAGCTAGTACTGTATTTGTAGCTAGTGCCTCTGTAGTCCTTGTACTCTCCGTACCTTAATTCTTGGCCCAAACCCGCCGCCCTTCGTAGCTCCCCCCAACATGCATCCAAACAACGCACCGTTTGTTGCTGCCAAATTGGGCCCTTTTTAGATGGTGCATGTGAGATCCTTCTCCCGCTGAGCTGCTGCTGCCGTTCCGAGCTCTGCCCGTAAATACCGGAACTTGCTGGCTTGTACGTACGAGGAATCTGGATCACGTCTGCCCATGTGGTGCTTTCCCCCCCGTCCAACTTTTTGCAACGAATGGCAATTGGTGAAAATACGCAAGCAGCTTCCAACTTTTCCGGGTCGAAAGGACCAAAGCTCCTTTATACTACGGTGTCGATGGCGCGGATGATGTTTGCTGAGAGAGCATCGACTGGATCCCAGCACCTGGTCGTGAGCGCATAGCATGCCATGACGGTGCGGGAGATCGACTGCAAACCGAGCTGACTGTACGATCAAGCCTTGCAGCAAATTGATGCTCGTACAGCCTTACAGGTCCGCCGTTGCTACACCCACTTGGCGGTACAAAGCGTCCGGCTGACTTGGGCTGTGCCGTCACGAATGGGGGAGAGGGGTTTTCATGGCCATTGCCAGCCACTTTCGAACAAAATCAAGCCCGATGGCGGGGCAGGTAAAGTACGGACGTACTATGTAGGTAAAAAACCAAAACGAGAGCGAAAAAAGAGGGAGATTGTTTTCCCAATGCACGCCGCAGCGCTAACTTAGAACAAGTCCATGGCGTTGTGGAAACGCTTCCAACAGCGGCTATGAAACAAGCCCTCTCATCCACTATTTGCATCCTCAATTCGCGCCCCGGACTAGCTTCGATCGCTCGGGAAGATGCCACAGAAACATGTCTAATAATTCGCCTCCATTCTTATGGGTACGGCTATCCCCAGAAATCTTCGATACCTTGTAAACCTGCAAACCCTCAGCAAGCAGGGGACGTGACCGAGGAGGCAAGAAATGGATGGGAGCATGCAGCACCAACAATAGTTCATTCACCTCCTTCTCCTGCCCATTGCCTATTGCCCGCCTTACCACCTTAGTTGCTATACCCATCTCTGCCCATAGTATGCGCGTCAGATCACTGCTGACATGGAACCTGCACGCCGCTAGTCTCTCATTCATGAATCTCTACATAAGCCTTCATGCCACCCAACTTTAAATGTCACCTCCCTCTCACCTCCCTCAATAAACTTACTAATAGTTCCTGTCTGCCCTTCTCGTCGTATCAAAAGCCGAGTCACAGTCACTTGTTCCTCGACATTGGACCGGGGAGAGTGAAGCAACTTTTCTGCCCTGGATACGTCACGGGACTATACATATCCAGCACTTACTCAGAAAACTGTCAATCAAACCAACAGCAGTCATGTCCTTCGTTTCGGAAACCAACCAGCGCATGTCTGGTGATGCCGGTGTTGCCAGTCTTTCAGGTCTACCAACCACATGTGTGTTCCTGGGCCTCGTCGTCTTCATGGGCCTCGGCGTCTACAGCAGGAGGAAAGCCCAGGCCAAGAGAATCTCACCACTGCCCCTCTCGAATCCCAAAGGCCAGGAGGCAGGCTTGGAATTCACGTCTCACTATGTTCCTGACTCATCTCTGCGAAGCCTGTCCGAGAAGCAGGAAAAGGAAAATGAGTCCTCATCCATATGCGAAACAGCATTGACAGCAGCGCCACCACCACTCCCACCACCACCTTCCCAAGCCCTACCGGGAGCAGGTCCCGTATTTGCGCAAAGACCACTTCCACCCCACCCACCACCATTCACACCCCCCATGCTAGACCTGTCAGCGTCATCAAACAACCCCAGTCCTGCGGACGCCGCGCTCCCGGACCTGTTTTCCTCATCATCAAGCTCAACTTTTGACTCCAGTGATCTCCCGCCCCGGAGAAGGAGTTATACGAAGATGACCACCGAAGGGACCGAGTTCAGTGGCGAGATCGTTGCCGCCGAGGGCTGGAGACGCCACACGCGCGTCTTCGGAGGCGGTGTTTGCGAGGCGTGTCTGGAGAGTGAGAGAAGAATGAGCCAATGACTATCCGACCAAAAGGAGAAAGCAGAGGCATGGTGAAAAAGCTAAGCTTATCCATCGAATGAATTGAGAGAAATCCAGTGTTGGATTTTCCTTTTCTTTTACCCNTTTTTTTTCTCCTTCCTTCCTTCCTTCTCTTGGAAAAGGAANGGGGGGGGGTGGGGAAAAAAGGACGCGTTTTTATCAAAAATTCAAAAGGGAAAGATTCACTTTTTGTCGCGTAATGATATTTTGCCCTTTGGGAGGGCGAATCGTGACAAGGTGGAGATTTGGGAGGTTTTTTTTTGGGTTTTTTTTTTGTCTTACGAGTTGGAAGGAAGGAGGAGGGCCCCGGACCTCGCGCTGCATTAATTAGCACGAACGCGGAAAAAGAACGATACACACTAATTTAATGTTCCCCCCTTTTTTTTCTTCTTGTTTTGGTGTTTATGGCTTTTTAAGAGCGGAGTCATGATCTGGAAGCAAAACCACATTTTTTTCNTTTTCTTTCTTTTTACACCTCTTAGTAACGACATCTCCTTTTTCTTCTTCTTTTTTCTTTTTCTTTCCATCTCATGAGGGGCATTGGCGGTTATGGACGTTTTTATATTTGGCATATTAAGGCAGGCAGCGATGCATAACATGAATATATGAGATCTACAATATAAAAAAANCCCCCCATCANTTTTTTTTATGATTCTAGTGGAGGAGAAAGGGAAATTCGGTGTTTATATATATATCTATACATCATTTTTTTTATACCAAAGGAGAAAATGGCGAAATATTTTTATAAAATACATTATCTTTTTGTGAGTTTTCTTTTCTGTTGTGTAACGACGTTTGTCGTTTATTGGGATGCCTTTTGTGAGTAAGAGCGTTGCATGCTCAGGTTACACGAATCCGTTCGGAAAACAAAAAAAAAAGAAAAGAAAAGCAGCCTGACTGGATATTATGTCTAAATAAAGAGATAAAAAATATTTTAGATTGGAAGGAATTCAAGCATTCAGTCATTCTTTTCTTGAAAGAAGNAAAAAAAAAAGTGGCTGTTTCGGAAGGTCAGTTATCTTATGAGGAAGATGACTCACTTAGGTCGTGAGAAGATGTCTAATTATTCTGGTCAGCTTCCATTTTCAACTTCTGCCCACCTTTGAATTAATACAACTTCTTCACCATCAAAACATCTATTCCCCTTTATAAAATCGCAAACATGATCTGATAGATCCTGGATATCCGGAATACTTTACAGATCTCTTTCGCAGAGCTTCTGAAGGGACTTGGAAGTCTATTCAATGTAGTACCATTCAGAGTCTTACAACATTAGAAAATTAATCGAAGAGCTTTGAAACAAGATAGCACTTTGAATAGCGTACTGCATTTCCCCAATGTACTATACTATACTGTACAGTACAGTATAGTACAGGAGACTAGTGTTTCCCTTCACAATATAATGCTCCTATCATCTATACTCTTATCTCTGATACAGAAAACTTTGGACACGAAAAGCTGTCGAGTCCNAAAATTTTATTTCATCACTCTCGGATTTGAGTGTTCAGTGGTTATACTGTTAGTCCTGACGTTAAACCCCTCGGAGACTGGAAACAAGAAAGGTGGAACGAATAGTGTACGGGGAGTATTTCCACACTTGATCGTTACTATTGGAAGTTGGGTCTGTTTGAATTGGGAGATCCAAGGATTCGTTTAAGAGGCGTCATTCCTATTAAAATGGCGAATACTCCCAGGATACTCCCAGGGTTTTAAGAGAATTCAAATATTCTATTCTCCAAGCTTGGTGGATCTCAGACAATCAAATCTAGTCATTTCTATGGGGAGAGCAGAGTTTGGCCCGGCATAGGAACTAGAGGGTTTACCGGACTGTCCTTGTAGTGTTCGAGAAGTTTCAGTCAAGGAACTGGTTATGTTTTATAATCGGAAACCTAGGCCCTAGCTTCAAGAATGCTGGTAATGTATTTCAAAAATCCTGACGATATTTTACTGGTTGTGCCTGTCACAGAAGATGAGACTGAAATTCCCATTTGGAATTCGCCTGCCTGGATCCTGACGCTCCTGAAAGCTATATTTGCATAGTACCTGTATGAAATATTGATCTCTCGATTGATTAAAATGCTTTGCGTGTGGTCATGTTAAAATTGGCTGAATTTACTATTATCTTATAATCACTCCCGGATATGGAAAATGTTATCTCCTTACCAGACCAGCAGACTAATAATATCTTAAAAATCAAGTATAAGCATCTAATATATTTTGTGATTATTACGGTCCTCTAATGGATGAATTTGCAGGGATTTTCACTCCTCAGGTAGAACGGATATTCAGCTTGAACTGGAATTAAGTTACAATTATACTTCGTATGGAAATTTAGATGTATACACTAATGCAAAATATAAATTTTATCATTATCTGACTCGACTAGTTCTAAGGCAAAATACTGGTATTAAAATGTTGATAATACCACATCTACATCACTAGATATAGTACGTACATGATAGACCCTTTAGGCGCTGACAACACTCCCAGGATTACCGACTACTCTTGTTCCGGATGGAGATAATATGTGCCAAGAATGCCAAGTAATACTGATCAAAGAGGATAGTTTTAAGCAAATGCTCTTACCGATTACCTCAACTCTTCGATATATGAGTGGGTGTGGATTCCACCTGTTTCCCGATTAGGATTGATTTGAGGTTAACTTAAGGTTAATTGGTTTCCGCGATTTGCCGTTATAGCTGGCCGTTTGTCAACCATGCAAACTATTTTTATAATTCTAGCAAATATTTTGTATCGCCCCTATTGGATATATCGTCTGATAAAAGAGGTGATTGTTCTTCAGTTACCAGACCATTCTGTGTCATCTCTTGAATGCTCAATATTATATGATTAGTGAAGTATATTACCTACTTCAGTATATTTTGTGGTCTTAAGGTTGGGCAAGACGGTATTCTAGCAGGCCAGACCGATATATCGCATATTAGATAATACATGGGGCAGAAGGAAACATCGCATCCTCATGCGGCCGCGGAGGTATCTCCATACTACTCATCATCTATCTCTGTCAACGCTCAATATTTTCATTCCAGTAACCAACATGTTGATGTAAAGATTGCAGTGTAACGGGTGGTTGAATATTGCGAACATCGATTAATTCCTGCAACAATTGCCCCTCATTTTTAAGACCGGCTCTGCGGATTTTATCGCTTCTTTTAAGGATAACAGAATTTTATTCTTCATTTTCCTCTGCTACTCTATTTCATAGCATTTTTGAACAACTATTACAAATTCAAAACGTGCCAAGGATTTAATTGAGCCTAAAATTCTACGGTGATGGTTATTTGTATTTCAAATCTCCTGGTGCCGATATTTTTCGGGACACCCTAGAACTATCGGCCGCGAACCACATCACCTGAATTTGCAAGGTCGTCCAGATTTGTAATTTAATCAGTTCTTGGAGTTGATGGAATTAACCAATTGATATCTAAAATCTCCCTATTCTTTTCTCTCTATATGTTCGTTTGTGGTTAAAATGCTCCCGATAGGTATCAGCACCTCCTATTATTGTCGGGTTCTTAGTAACACGGAGTTAAGTCGAACTTCTAAAAGTGTCTGTTAATCAGTTATAGAAGGACTAGTGGAAATATTTGATTAGTATTCTAATCTTTACTTTCTCTCTTTCACTGTATCTCCCTATTTCTCTGTATATATAAATATACCATGCCAAAAGTCATAGGAGATAGTTTTTTTATATCAACCTCCACATCACACCTCCCATAGCCGTACAGTTCGCAGATTTCATATCGTTATGGCTTCAAAGTATGCATCATTATTTACCTCTCCAAAAGGACCCGGTGATGCCCGGCCGACGGCCCTGCAAATCGTCAACGATGAGGGCCTTACCGGCAAACTATCAGACAAAGTCTTCCTCATAACCGGCTGCTCTTCAGGAATCGGAGTTAAAACTGCTCGTGCTCTAGCCACCACAGGAGCAAAATTGTTCCTCACGGCACGGAACATACCCGCCGCTGAGGAGACTCTTCGAGATATTTTAGAACCTGGCCGTGTAGAGCTATTACAGATGGACCTCAGCTCCCTTGCAAGTGTCAGATCTGCGACTAAGGATTTCTTATCTAGAAGCAAAACCTTGAACGTTCTAATCTGCAATGCTGGAGTGATGGCCATTCCAAGCCCTGGAACTACAACCGTCGATGGATTCGAGACACAGTTTGGAACCAACCATCTTGGTCACTTCCTTCTCTTCAACCTGCTCAAACCGACACTTCTAGCCTCATCAACACCGACATTTAATTCTCGTGTCGTCATGGTCTCTAGCTCAGCCCATCGCGGTGGCGGTATTAGGTTTGGAAACTATGATTTTAAATCTGGACCTGAGAATTATACTCCCTGGGGTGGGTATAGTCAGAGCAAGACAGCAAATATCTACATGGCAAATGAAATCGAGCGACGGTATGGCTCCAAGAGGTTGCATGCCACGTCACTGATGCCGGGGAGTATTTTAACACGTCTTACAAAACACTTGGATCCGAAAGTCGTTCAAGCATTTCCGACGCATGAAAGGTTGAAAAATATCCTCATGACTCCTGAGCAAGGTGCGGCAACAACTGTGTGGGCTGCAATTGGGGTAGAATGGGAGAATAAGGGTGGTGTATATCTTGAGAATTGCCAAGTAGCGCCGCTACATCCTGATCCTAACGATCAAGGAGATATACCTCATATTCCAGGATATGCGAAACATGCTTACGATCAGGAGAATGAAGGGAGATTGTGGGCGGACTCTCTGAAGATGGTTGGACTGGAGGAGAGTGAGTAGATAGTGAAAGGGGACTGACTATGATTAAGCTCGTTTTGGGTATACTGTATATTCTTCAAGAAGATCATATTCATAATCTTTATAAAAATATATACGCTATTGCATTCTAGTTGTACAAGTCTTGTTCGTAGGATGTAATTCATTCATCCCATATCCAACTGAGGCTTGCTAAATCCACATTTTCAGTCGGAACCAACTCGGAAGCCATTCGTTCGAGATCAATAGTACTGTACTCATTGCCGTTTCCTGAAATATTAAAAGGAAAATCTTGTTGAATCATGCTTGTTTCAAAGTCACCAGCGACCCCGGATGGTACCGGATTTTCAATATTGAGAGAGTCTGATTCAACTTTTCGTCTCTGACGCTTCAACGGCGACGTCTCCTTCTCGGCCGAGGGAAATAACTGAAGTTTCGCCACTAGAAAGTCCAAGATCAATTTCCCGCGTCTTGCTACCGCCGTATAATTCTGGAGACTATTGAGGATAAATAAAGCCTCTTGTATTCCCGAAATAATCTCTTTTCTGTTGGGCAGCTTCCTCTTTTTATCTCGTAGTAGGATTCTACACAGATTAGTGGCGCAATCAAAAGGATAGAACGATATGGAATAGAATTTCTTTTTGGTAGGCATGTATTTATCGAAGAGCTCTCGGCAAGATCGTATGACAGAAATACTGCTAGCAATGGCGCTTTGCTGCAAAGTGAATATTTGGCCCTCATCCCCTTCCTCCATATTGGAAATGTCCTGAGTAACAACCGGCTTTAACAGCATCAGTAACGTCATTTGGTGCAAAACATGCAGATTTATCCTCTGGAGTGGTATGTATGGATATTCAGCATCCCAGTGAGTATCTGGGGTCCTGGAGCTGAAAACAGAGGGAACTGTCAATATCCAAGCATCTAACCCTGTCTTTGTTTTATATATCGTCGCTAGGTCCAATGGTACTTTACTTTTCACCTCCATTATTCGAGATAGCATTTTCGCTAACTGGAACTCGAGAATTCGACATTCTAATGGTGGGGGTACATCTGGGTTATCAGGATCTATGTCGATAATTATATCAGGGATGCTGAAGTTGCTGTGCTTCTGATTGATAAATGCGGGACGATTTAAGATTGCTGACATATATCTATTGTAATATTAGCTAGGAGTGTAAGAAGAAATTATAGAAATCATTACGCGTCGGCAAAATAAAGATTGCACCATGTACGCTGCCTCATATGATGCTCAAAGTCATTGACCCGAGTAGATTCTGATTCCTTATGCAAGCCTATAGAAAAATTATTAGAATAAACCGAGAATAATAAAAGGAGACTGACCTATTTCTTGTGCTATCCGAGTAGCCTCACTCAAAACATGCCAAGACTCTATTATCCGGCCTTCGCCTTTAAACCATGCGGAACTTAACAGTAGCTGCTGTACTTGTTCGATATTTCCGTCTCCAAGTGGAGTGAGGCGGTTTAGATGTTCTGCAGCACTGTGATATCTCTCTGTCATGGCTTGAGTGGTATCACCCAAATCATTTTCCAGGGATATGATCAGGTGATCTGGAAGATATTGTAGTGACATTGCACAGACCTGTAATAAGAGGTTTGGAAATGTAATATCAGAGCAAGTATGCCGGTGGGACCACCATGCGGTATAAGTTGTCATAAAGGATGCGGGATGGAGGGTGCAATAGATAGAGTTGATATCATCAAAGAAGGTTTTTACAAGTATATCTAATAGAAATATTAACAAAAGAAATTGGGTTACAAAATTTGATCCGGATTAAAGAGCTCTTACCTGTATATGGTCGAGGTGGTATCTCTCGTAGCCATTCTTTAACTTCTGGAGAAAGTTGCGAGGTAGCCTTAGCTAAAGGCTTTCCCTGGAAACACCTGGATTAGGACGTCTCTCAAATCCCTATCAGATATGGGATTCGTACGGAAACTGTGCCATCCCCAATAATAGCCTGGAGATCCTCCTCCATATACCCTAGACTCTTCAATGACCATGTTGGCCCGTCAGAATAGGCTTCACTCCCAGTTGACTGAACATTGATAAGCGTATCATCTTCCGTTCTTTGGTTTTGAGAAGGTCTGTAGAAATAGTAAATTATCTGCTGTTATCCTTTTGTAAAAGGCTATTATTATGTTTCATACTGGTGTCTCTTCCCTAGGATACTAGCTCCTGGAAAGATTGTCTTGCTATCATATTTGCACAGGTGAGCAACCTTTCGACCCTGACAACGGTTACAGGGCCATTGCCTATCACACTACAAAATTGCGATCAGAAAATCTTAGAAAATGAGAATAAACTAATACGTACCTTCTGCTTTCTCCTCTGACACTCTAAACAGGACATTAAATTCTGCCTTTTCAAGAATAGGAGGCTGGGATTGGATTATGGGGTTATGAATTCGATCTGAGATCATTCCAAGTATGAGATCATTTAAGCAGGATAAAGTGGATGACTAATTTAGATAGTTGGTATGCCATCACGTGCCGGAAGGGTCGTTCCCTTCGTTTTGATCCAATGATTGGATTTCGGAAGCGGAGAATAGTTAAAAGCAGCGTGTTTCATGTAGGTCGGAATATTGGGATGTTTAATGGTCAATGAAGGTATCCGATCCTACGTTCTATCTCAAAGTCAAAGTCGCAAATCAAATCAAATCTACAATAAAATCTCCCGTTGCAATATATTTTAAGTACAACAACGATATAAGTAGTCATATATTGAGGTCTTGACATTGAATCAACCATATATTTGGATATCATATGGAAACTCTAGATCTGAAGCACATAAATAATTCCTGACATATCGCCATAGAACGCCTTCGCACATTGCCGGTTCTAGCAACGGGACTCAAAAGATCACAAAAGTGATCAGTATGTCCTAATTGTACACCAACTCCTCATAAAATGCGCTAGTAGATAAGACGTCCTCGCAAAAGAAGTAAAGCAACGTAAGGCATATATCTTTTCGTACGCATCCAGGAACAAACGACAGAATCTCGTCTGATACGAGAGGCAGACCCCGCTTACTCGAATTTGAACAAAATGAACAAGAATGAAAAAGAAATTGAATACTATTCGACAGCACTTTCATGTAATTCATGGAATTCATGTGGGATGCTCAGTATCGCCGAGTTTCTCTCCGCCGCTTTCTGTGATTCCAAAAATCGCTCCCATCCCTCAGGATCTCCTTTCTTGATCCTTTCGCGGAGCAGACTTGCTTCATCTCTGAGCTCCTCTAATAACACCTCCTGCCCCTCTGTTTCGATCTTTCTCTTGACATCCTCGCCACCCAGGTCGTCTACCATCGACCGTAACAGTTGCAAGTGCGCTGGTTGTATTTCACTACCTGTGGTGCGACGTGCATGGTCTTCCGATTCCGAGTTCAAAATATCACGGCGGAATGCCTGCCCAAATCTATGCATACGGCCCTCTTCTTGAGACAATGCTCTTGAAGCGAGTGAGACATCGGAGTTATGTCGGGAGAGCGTGGGATATATCGCGCCTTCCTCATCTGATCCAGCATCTACAATGGCCTGTTCATTTTCGTGGCTGTCGATCGTTCTCTGGTCGTCGGAGACACTTGTTTGCTCAGCCAGTCTCTGAGTGACTGAATCGACGGTTGGGGGAAGACGAGTTTCGGGGAATTCATCCTCGAAAACGTCTGATCATCCCTTCAAGTGTCTTATCTAAAAATAATAGGCGATCTAATTCATGTTAAACATCTTGACTTATCCTAACACTGGGTAGAAACTTACTGTAATTATTGCGATCGCTTGAACTGGACTCCTTTACCAAGGCAGGCTGTAGCCGGGCTCTGATCTTTCGTGCACTACCGAGTAGGTTCTTCGACATGTCCTTTGCTTTGCCACTCGAGACACGGGAGATTGGAGTCGCTGTCCCGCTCCCTCTCCCGCTATCGCTGAAATTTGAACGAAGTCCATCGCGTGAAGGAGTTCGAGAGTCATTGCTTTTATTACGCAGACATATACCTAATGCCTTCACAACACCTGTGCCTCCAATCACGTAGTCTTCATCAGGAGCTGGATCATCATCGTCATGATTCTCAGAAACTCCTTCCATATGGCCAACCAGATGTAAAAGGACATCGGGCACTTCTACGTCCTTGCCACTGGCAGTCGGGCCGGACTCATCCGTAACGGCATGGTTAATCTCGCCGAGTGGATCACGCTCCATGTTCCATAGACAGTATGCCACCACTTGCTTGGCCAGTGCCTTAACAACTTCACTCGACTCAGCAGAAGGAACCTCAATATCCACGCAGATTATAGTCTTGGAGACACGGACAGCAGCCATTAGAGATGCATACAAAGCACATGCTTCTTCCTGGTCAGCTTCATTTTTAGCATGTGCTAAAACAGCCAACTGTGGATTATCCATCAGGCCTATATGTGCAAGGGTTGGGCTTTCTGGTAATATCTCCGCTAGTGCAATTGCTTGCTCAGGAGTCATAGATACATCCGATAGGTGTATCCTTCTTAATATCTGCATCTTCGGTAGATATCTAGACGAAATAGAAATATTAGTAATGACAACTATCTGATAATTCATGAAATCATACCTTCGGAATAATGATAGAGCACTCGGATTACTTGAAAATAGTTCACGGTTCTGTGACAAGTCTATGAATCGAAAGTTGTTGAGTCTCGCAAGTGTTGGGAAGAGCGTCCATAACGAATCAGGAGTCAGGTTGCAGCTAGCTAGGCTGAGGGCAATCAAGAGGTTATTTTCACCTAGGGCCTCAGCAATAACCCCAAGCAGATCTTTGAGGTCGTTTCCACCTAAATCTAAGCCCTCGCATTTGCCTTCCTTTATATATCTAGCCACATGAGCTACACCTTCCGCTGTGAGGTCGTTGCCAGCAAGCCCTAAGCGACTTAGGCCAGATTTGATAATACCGTCTATGACAACCCCTAATTGCTCAGTGGTAATCCCGGTTTCTGCTATATTTAATAACTCCATGTCTTGACCTGCTAATCGTTCTCCGATAGCTCTGCTTAGGATGTGGTGTATCTCGTTATGAGGGGTCTCTAATGGCTGTTTATGGTGAGGCAGATGTAAATGCGATGCCGCAGCGTGAGTTGGTGATGGTGATTGAGGAAACGGCACTTGCGAGAGATCTATCGATTTGAGTGATCGGCACATGTTGATGAATAGGGATATATAACGCCAGCCATCTATACCAATCTTGGTATTATTCTTGAACACCACACGCTCCACGAATCCACCTTGGGGAATTTCGCCATCCTTCCCTCCCTTCATTTTCCGTCTAGCATTGAACTCAGGAGACTTTGCTGCAAGTAAGCCAGCAAGAATGACGCGGACGCCTTCATCCGTGAGCCCACAGTTCTCCATTATTAATTCTTTGACCGGAACAACTGCCAAGTAGTCTCCTAATGTAATAAGATCCGGCAATTGAAGCCAATATCCCGAAAGATCTAAAGCTCGCACGACACCAGGCAGGCCAATTTTGGAACCTGCCCCAGCGGCTAGCTGTTCCGTGATCTTCTTTAAAATTGGCGTTTCTCGAAGCTGACAGCATCTCCTGTATATTCGAACAGGATCGATTGTGGGGGATGCCTGGACCTTAGGTGTCCCAGATCTTGGAGTGCCACTTTCTGAGGAGCTATCACTGTCCCGTCTAACTAATTCCACTGGTAAAGTCCCATTTTCCTCAGCTAGTTTCCGCTTTTTCTCTTTCCGTGCTTTTCTCTCTTCCTCGCTTCGCTTCTTTTTCTCTTTCTTTTTTGAAACGTCCTTGGCATCCGCATTTCCATCTGGCTTCACTTCAGTCGTCGTCTCCAACGCTTCTTTTTGACCTTTATCAGACACAGCTTCCACAAATGAGTTGGTAGTATCATTTGCAACCTTCTCAATTTTAGTCTCTTTCTGAGCTTCTTCTGGATGTTTCAAAGCATCGCCTTCCCCTTTCTCGATGAGTTTTTTCTTCTCCTTCTTCTCTTTCTTTTTTTCCTCCACAACATCATCTGTATATCGCGGGCTACTGGCAATTTCAACATCTACGCAGAACGCAACTCGACGTAATTTCGACGGGTCTAGTTCCGATATAGAACATCGCTCACGATGTGTATCGACATTGAGAACCCGGCGCTCACATGGCCCATGCTGTGCACCCCTAAATCCGGAAGAAAGCGGCCCACTGGATGATGATAGCCTTCGTAGTGCACTCTGTAGGAAGTTGGGCTGTCCCGTTCTAGGAGGCGGTGTATCGGCGCTAGCTTTCGCTCCGGGTTGCATCGACCCATTTCTTGCTGAAGTAGATCCTGCCGGCCGTGGACCGGAAGCATCTGGTGTATAATGAGCCGTGGTGGCAGGAGTTGAAGACGGAGGGCTCTGCTGCGCTACGGGTGAGGAAGAGAACTTGGATGATATACTCGAAAGCCATGAGTTGCGACGCGGGGAAACCGATCCAGTCTTGAAAGACCCGTTGGGATTCGACCTTAATTCTGTAGAACTACTCCTCGAGGTGAGCGGTCTAATCGGTATCGGCTTGGAGGCTGGAAGAGCGGTATCTTTTGCGTGGCCATTGGCATCGCCATTTGCTGGGTGGTGTTCTGGCGATGCAGGAGAAGATTCCTGGGCATGCTGCTGCTGTTGACCGTGATCTGGATGCAGTATGCATCAGTATTGCTCGTAGTCTTTGACGTCAACCACCAATGCCTTTGATCAAAGGCACTTGGTGCAACCACACAGAGCGACCGCACACCACTCACCTTTCTGATGAACATTCGGGGAGCGAGTCATCCAGCTCACATCGACACCCTGAATGGTATCCATTGTGTCTGGATGATGGAAGAGTTCTGCAACCATTGATAGCAGCTAGAGACTATACAAGGAGTACAAGGCAAGGAGGCGATGGCAAATCTGGGTAATTCTCACTCGTTTTCACTGGCAGCGCCCGGGCCGAAGTGAGCCACCTATAGACGAGGCTGATGAGACGCCATTAAGCTTGTTGGTGAGCCTTGTCTGCCATAAGACTCGATTTATGCGCAATGAACGAAAGTCGTAACGGGATGCTCACGAAACTTCGTGATTTGAGGAGCAGAAGAGCCGGGTTTTCGAGGGAACGATCCAAGGGGTTTGGTGCGTCCACGCGATCCGTCGAGCCATCCGTGGAGAGGTCGGGAGGCAAAGTTAACGACGGTCCCGGGGTTCTTTCATCATTTGTTACAGCGACACCGGCGATTGGCTGTGCACTGCAACGAGCTGACTGATAACCCACCCTTAGTAATGCCGCAGGGTGCCTTTTGGCGGGGTAAGATCGATCCCACTGGCCGTCAATGATCCACACACCTCGCCCTGCTGGTTCTGCGAGTTAGAATTTCATTACCAGATTACCTCCACAATCGAAATTATTACGTCCCCACAAGCAAAGAAAATGGTAGGGTACGAGGGTACGAGCATAGTTACCGAACAGCAGCTTACAGGTACAATACTGGTCACGTTGATCGTATCCACTCACGTGCCATTCCAGCATAAGCAACACGTGGGAACATGGCGGTAAGAACTGCCTTTTTTGCTGCATTTGCATATCGTACCCGCCGCATGCATAGTCAAGATTCATTCGGCAACTGCATAATTAAAGCTTACAAAATTGGTTTAATGCCTCATTAGTCAGAAATAAACTCCTTGTGATGTCATATCTCCCATTTACCAGGAAGACCTTTTTATTTTTTAATTGTGAAAGCGATGAGAGACAAATGCTTATTCCCTGAGCTCTGCAATCCTTGCCTTGACTCTGGCCACCTTCTCCTCCCGGCTCAACTTTAGGGTCCTGTACTTCAACGACTCCTTCTTGTACTCGGACTTGTCCTTCTTTGGTTCAGCATCCTCTGGCTTCTTGAATGGGTCCTCTCGGATCTGCGAGTGTGCCTCAGTGTACAACTCCTCCAGTCCATCAGCCTCAATCTCATCATCAATGTAACCCTGGAATTGTGACTTGTAGCGCTCCTCATCATCGTCGGCGAGAGTCTCCATGTACTCGGCAACGTGACCACCGAAGATGTACTTTCGGAGAGTGTCGGCGTCGAGTTCCTTGGTCTCCACATCGAAACCTGGGAAGCGGTTCTCGGAGTGAGGGATGAAGATACCACCGTCGGAAGCACCCTTCATGGCACCGAAGACACGGGCTCCAGTAGATGTACGGGCAAGACCAACATCGAGGAAAACCTTGAATGGTCGTCGGGGCTCATCGCCTTCAGAGGCCTCGGTGAGCTTGTACTCTCCATCGGGCTCCTCAACACCCTCGAATTCTTCGTCCAAACCGAGCTTCTTGAGGGCACGGCGGGCAATCAGAAGACCAGTGCAGTAGGCGGCGGCCCAGTTGGTAAGACCGTGCTCGATACCGTATGCCTTGAGCTCATGAGAGTATGCGGAGCAGAAAACCTTGTCACCAGTGATTTCCGCGGTGACAATCTGCATGACGATGTCCCGGTTGGTGAATCGGACAACAAGACGATACTTTGGAGCATTGTACTTGTTCTTGGCCTGGGTGATCAGACGCTTACGAGCGTAATAATCGGTCTTTCCAAGACGACGACGCTTGTACTTAGTCTGGTAGCGACTAAAAAAAAGGTTTAGAATGGTTGTAACAAATAATAATCAGAGAAAAGGAAGTATATACCTGTAGTACGCGCTATTCTTTACCAGCTTGGTGAAAGGCTGTTGAAAAATTCCCGAGTCAGCAATTTGCGCTTCAGAATTCTATCCGAAGCATCTTGCATGGACTCTTATTCCGGATATTCAAGACCGCAGTGGCTAGACCACCGGAAGCATTGAGCATGCGATGTGGTACTTACCATCTTGACTGATTAACCGCACTATTGCTGGAGTTGAAGCTTTGGTGTTTGCAGAAAAGAGGAGGGAAAGATTCAGGATACTTGTGGGCGAACTTTTCGCTTAGGTAGGGCTGCCAGAATATGAAGCCAAAGATGTTGGTTGGCGACGACTAAATTATGTTGCCTCCTCAGGCACAAACAATGAATTTTAAGCCTCAGGCACAGTAATATTTTTCGGTACCCGGTTGGCTTGGAGTGTTGAACCGCAGTTGAGGGCAGCGTAGCAATGCCGAGGTCCAACCAGAATAGCACTCATTAATAGACCGGAAACAACACAACTCTTGGAGCATATCCTCTATCTTACTTCATGAATACGGATAAATTCTATGTCGCAAGAAGACTATCCAGTAGAATTTGTTTTAGACAGTATACAAGCCATCATGGCTCCCTCAAAGCAGCCAAGAGCATTACTTTTTGACATTGGAGGGGTTTGTGTACGTGAACGTTCAGTAGAATTAAACTCCTGCAATCATTCTCCGCTCATCAGTTGGCTTCTTAAACATAATCATTTTGTAATCATTTCATCTTTAAGACAAGTGTCTTCAATAAATCTATATAATTACGTTTCNTTTTTTTACTCAATTAAATGGCGCAAAGGTCCTATGGTGGATGAATGTTGTTTCTATCTCTCTCTATCAGTTATTCGCGTATCCCCATCATGCATCCGAGATGATTATATGGGATATCCATGTCTACAATACCTTTACTAAAATATCAAGCAGGTCGTCTCTCCAATGCAAGCAATCCTAGATTATGAAACTTCCAAAGGAATACCTCCGGGTTATGTGAACTACTGCATATCCAAGAATAAACCAAATGGCTTCTGGCACCGCCTCGAGAGGGGAGAGATCCCCATGGACGCAGCTTGGTTTCAAGGATTCACAGCTGATCTGAATAACCCCAGTCACTGGTCCTCATTTTACTCCGCACAAAGGCAGAAACTCAATCTCCCGGAGAAGATTCCTCCTCAACCACCTATCGACGGCGAGTGGTTGTTCTGGGATATGATGCGTGCATCTCGAGACCCCGATCCGTGGATGTATCCCGCCTTGAAAAAGTTAAAGGAAAGCGGCCAATATCTGCTAGCTGCGTGTAGCAACACCGTCATCTTCCCTGAGGGACATGAGTATAACAACGCTCGAGGAGATCTTAGGGGATTATTTGACATCTTTATTTCCAGTGCACATGTCGGATTAAGAAAACCCGACCCGGCAATTTACAAACTGGTCATTGCTGAAATTGATCGGTTTGCAAAGGAGAATGCATCTACGAGAGGAAAAGGATTAGGATGGGAAAATGGCATACAACCAGAGGAAATTGTGTTTCTAGATGATATCGGAGAGAATCTCAAAGCTGCGAAGGAAATTGGATTTGGAACCATTAAGGTTCCTTTGGGCAGATCGTATGAAGCAGTTGGTGAGTTGGAGAAGTTGACTGGTTTGAAATTGGCTGGAGATTATCCCAGAATTGCTGTTCCTCCGAAAGCGAAATTGTAGAGGGGGATTATAACGGTTTGGTAGTCTTGGAGTTTTAGATATGGGATAAGATGGCAAGATGGCAAGATGGTAAGATATAAACGATATATTAGGACAATATACTAGTTTCAATGATAAACTCCTATATGCTCCACTAACTTAAAACTCCTACAGGCCGTTACATAAATTCATCATCCAAAATTACCCACCTCCAACGCCTGCCCAATGAATCCATGATCAATTACCTGCAGCTTTACCTGGTGATTCTACATTCCCTCCCAAAATCAGGCTTTCTAACTCCCATGGACTAAGAGTACTCCTTCTCCGACTAGTTCTTTTCCTTTCACTTTTACTAATTGCTTTCCTCTTCTTCGTAGCTGTTGGTTCGACTTTGGCCTCAGCGTCCACATCCGCAAGGGCAACGTCCTCTTTGACAGGCTCCTCATTAGTTTCCGGCTCTTTATTTTCTGGAGGAGGTAATTTGGTGGCATCTAGAGAGGAAATGCTAGTAGGATTTGCACGGCTCAATCTTGCGGCCTTCAGTTTTGCCCTGACCCGAGCAGTGTCTGCTTCTCGTTCTGTGGCAGCTAGTTTGGCTGCTATAGATGCCATTGTAAGTGGGCTCTGTTGAGGCAATGTGATTTCTCTAGGACGTGGTAGCTTGTTCGAGTTATTGACCTGCAGTCGAGGAGTCAATGTGACGTCAGATACAGAGTCTGGTACCTTTTTCGAAGAGCGTTTTGGACTGTTTTGTCGTTTGACAGGAGACTTTTCATGTGCTGGAGTTGAAGCCTTGGATTTCGGTTTTTCTGCGGATGGTTGATCCAACTGTAAAAGATCCAAGGTATTTTCCTCTACAATTGTTGTAAACCCATCTTGACCATGTCTATATCCGCCTCTATTACCTTTCGTCGTCTCGCGTAAGGGGGAAAGCTGCGGAGGAGGACCTGGAGATGAGGAGGGAGCTTCTTCTACAACCACGCTTTCTTGTTCCCTCTCTTCTAAAGGTTCTTCAGGAACTTCTTCTACTAGGTCCTCATCCTCATCCTCATCTTCATCTTCATCTTCATCGTCCAAATCAGAATCCCCATCATCCAACTCTGGTTCAGGCGGGCTTGCAATTCTAAAATCATCCATAGCCTCAATATCTGCCTGAGTATCACCATCTCCATCTTCATCTTCATCAAGCAAAATATGGGGAGCAACAGAGCCACCACCATCAGTTTGTCTGAGAGGACTAAGGCTTATACCCATCTTCAATTCTTCGAGGTTGACCGTTTGACCACTGCTTGCCATGCGTTTGCACCAACCCTCCATCAGCTGAACCGCATCCCGCCATCTTGATTCCATCTTCTCAAAACCGGCGCGTAGTCGAAAGATTTCTTCCTCCCTTACTTCGACCTCTTCCAAGGGGACAAATGACGGATTTGTTAACAGAGTTCCCAAGTGTTCAATTACAAAGTCCATCTCGGCAGCAATAGCCTCATATCCAGAGTCCAGTGGCATAACCTCTCCCCCGTCATGGCCTCCTTCTGCCTCACATCCAGACAAGACCTTCAAAGTCTCAATCGTTCTCTTGAGAAGTCTGCTCATATTCTCATTTTCTTCGCTGAGCCCTCTCGCCAAATCCGTTAAGAACTCATTTGTCTCCATCCTTAGGTCGTAATTGACATCAGCAGTTTCCAAAGCCCCAGGATTTGCTGCTTCCGCTCCTACGCCTGGCACCACTGTAATAGTCGCGACACCTGGAGCCTTCCCACTCCCCCGAGGCCGACCGGCATCCGCAACATGTTTTTTCATGCCCTCGATAACTCTTTCCCTTTTCCGAACTTCGTTCGCACATTGTGCCCTTGTTTGCGCAACGAGCGACCTAATTCTGCTCATTTCATCTTTTACACCTTTAGCCGCCTGTTCTGCACTTCGAAGTTGCGTCTTCAAAGCTCGTTCCGTCGATTCTGCAACACCTAAGCGCCGCTGAGCTTCTGCATGTTTAATGTTAATTCTCTCTAGATCTGTTGTTTGCCGTAGAGAGTCAGTTCGCAGGCCGCGAATTGTCTGGGAGAGATTTTCGCGTTGTGTAGCATCACGCTGTAGTATGTTAGAAAGGTTATTCTAGTTTTATACACATGCAATACCCTAAGGATTTGGTAGGTAACTCACATCTCGTCGTAAAATGAGGTCATTGATAACACCCATCACTTTCCCCATTGTTGCTTCGATGCCACCTTCACCCTTGTCTGGGGATGCGAAATCGATTGTTTGGCCATCTCGCAACAGACCCCGAGAGAGCAGCTGGTTGTTGATGTAGAAAGATGCGGTACGTAAATTGTCGAGATCCATAATGTGGTCGAAAGGCTGATTTACCACCAAGTCTCTCGATAATTAATGTTGCGATCCATTCAAGGTCGGAATTTTCGTGATGTTGCGGAATAAGCTGGCAAGGCTGGTTGCTCGGAGTGACGGAAAAGTCAATGTAAACAAGGCGAGGTTGCTATAGTGGCAGGGATATCGCTTAGAGCCAATAAGATCAGCCGTCTACAAAGGCACTGTATTATTCAACTTTCGACTTATTGGTTCATCTTTTGAATGATTTTCACTCGTTTACTCCGTAGATAAATTTATATCATGAAATAGAAGTAGCAACTAGATAATTTTTAAAAAGAAGTTTGATTCTTGTAAAATCTTGTACTCTCGACCTGTCATAATCAAAGCAGGTTTGAATATGCTTCCGAATATCCGTTTTATAAAAAAAAAGACAGTAAGAGAACACTTGGCCAATAGGAATATTACAGCTAGTTTGAATAAGGTGGAACAGCAGTTCTGGAATATTTGCGCAGAAAAGGCATTAATGCTCAGTCGTCAACATTTAGCTTTACGGCTGTGTGCAGATGGCCAATGCTGCTGTGATCCTCTAAGTTTAACCTTAGATGCGAAAGCACGAAATGAATTCATACGTATAGTACTGTTCTAGACTGGTAGTCTGACAGGTAAGTTAAAATGACACCAGAAGAAGAATTGATCCAACATGATGTAACATACTCGAGGCTCTTGAAATCCCATGTGAAAGGTTTATTATTAGTAAAGCACCGCGTAACCCTCATAACTACAGTGCTGTACAGTACATTAGGCTCGCATAGATACGAGTACGGGAGCAATCCAGGTGCTTGGATCCTGCGGGAGGGCTAGGCTTTAGCAGACCATGCAGGGCGGTTGGAGCCGAGACAAGCAGCTGCCAAACAAACGGCTGCACAGCATCTCTGGTTTCCCCATATTGGTAATGATTATCTCAAGCATGATTTCACCCTGCCACCTACGGAGTATTATTGTTCTTATTCTTACTCTTACTCACGCCACGCTGGAGCAGGGGTAATATCCTTGTGCTAGCTTCTCGTCATTTGATGTAGTGATAGCACCTGAGCAATGTTGAGCGGGTAGCCGTTTGCTCGTGTAGTAGGCCGGCAAGCTTCCAGCCTCCGTAGCTCTGCGGGAACATGCAACCTGGTTTCAGCTTCCGCGGCACAGCGACCTCCCTCGCTCCTGTGATCATGATTTCATAATCTTTAGAGGCGCTAATTGGAGTGGATTGGTCCTGATCCAGGGCCCATTGTCAGCACTACTGTAACTTCAAGCCAAAATAAGAATGCGGCTGAGGGGCACATCTCTCCACACAGCATGCGACAACAAGGCTGTGGTTGAAAGCTGATTTAAAGCTCGAGAGCTTCAAACTTTAAACTTCTCATCTTCTCATCTTCTCCAACCTTCATCTTGATTCCTTCCTTCAATAACTAACTATTCGCCCTTAATTGTGTTATTTTGGTCAGCACTTCAGCGCTGTTTTTGTCGTAAATCATATCATTTTAACGTACTCGTGAGAAATGGAGTCCGTCCAAATTAACGACAATATCAGCGAGGGCTATCCAGGCGCGGAGAAGGCCGCTCCAGAAATCCCTCTTGTTCTCGTCCCTTTAACCACAACCAAGAAACCCAAGACCAAAGCACCTCAAGATACAATAGATGAGTTCTGGGCTAAATTTACCACCAAAACTCCTGGTAAAGGTATGCCATAACTTTTTCAGCCTCCTCTATTTACAATTGCAAGCAAAAAGATAATAACTCATGTCCCTAAGCCTTCACCATCCTGCCCAAAAATATCTATGCCCAGAAAGCTGGTGAAAAGGTCCCCAAGGGCGACATTGCGGGGCAAAATGCATGCGCGTCTTATGATGAGGCAGCAGCAATCTGTAAGGCAAAGGTCGAAAAGATCGTGAAAGAATGTCGCCGAGTAAACCAGAAATATCGAGACCCGCATTTCGATATTGAATTTGACCTGAAATGGGGCAAGAGAGATTGTCTTGTAACTCTTAACCCAGCACCAAAAAAGAATGAAGATGGCGATGATGAAAGTGGATATGAGGATGATGGGTGCACCTTTTCGCCAGGATCAGTCAAAAGAGTCGGAGATATTTTCGATAAACCACAATTCTATGTCGCTGGTCCTACATCCGGTGATATCCGCCAGGGCAACGACGGAGACTGCTGGTTCCTGGCCGCCTTGACTGCCCTTAGTAATAAGCCTGGCCTCATCGAGCGGGTATGTGTCGCTCGCGATGAAAAAGTCGGNTGTTTACGGCTTTGTCTTCCATCGTGATGGTGAGTGGCGGTCCGAAATTATTGATGACAAGCTGTACTTGTCAAAGCAGGACTACGACGAGGGCTTCCTTGAGCGTGTCCTTATTGAGGACAGACAGAGGATTAACTCCGAGGAGGATTATCGGAAAATATACCAGGTATGCTAATTCTTCATATTTTATCTTTTAAAATAGGGGACTAATAGAATGCATAGAGCAACTCTGGGGCCTTATATTTCGCACAATGTTCTGATGAAAATGAAACATGGTATGTTCATGATGTGCAAGGTTGTAGGATTTATCTGATAGTTTCATAGGCTACCATTACTGGAAAAGGCATACGCGAAAGCTCATGGTGTAAGCAAATGATGAGATCCAAATAACTGTTCGCGACTACGAGATTTGCTAACATTAAAGCAGGATTACTCGGCAATCGAGGGAGGTTTTACAGGTGAAGGCCTAGAAGATTTGACTGGCGGAGTGACTACAGAAGTTTTCAGCACAGATATCTTAGATAAGGATTACTTTTGGAAGGAAGAACTGCTTAAAGTCAATGATGAGTTCCTCTTTGGATGCGCAACTGGGATATTTGGAGGTTGGGGTGATCGTAAGGGTATATATGAAGGTCATGCTTACTCAATCATGCGTGCTGTTGAGATTGATGGGCAAAGGCTCTGTTTACTGAGAAATCCCTGGGGAATGGGTGAATGGAATGGACCATGGAGTAAGTTTGTGCCTCGGTGATGAGTATTTTAGTCACTAACAACGACTAGGTGATGGAAGTAAAGAGTGGACACCAGAGTGGATGCAGAAGCTTGATCATCGTTTTGGAAACGATGGGGCGTTCTGGATTTCATATGATGATCTCCTTAAGAAATACCAGACATTCGATCGTACTAGGCTGTTCTCACCAGAGTGGAAAGTAACCCAGCAGTGGACATGTTTAGAGGTTCCATGGACTGTTGACTACCACAGCACTAAGTTCTCCTTCACTCTTGAGAAGACTGCACCAGTAATGGTCGTTTTATCACAAGTAAGCATCCTATAGAGACGCTCTAGGCGTGATATTATGCTAATACATACGCACAGTTGGATGGCAGATATTTCAAAGGCCTAGAGGGCCAGTATTCTTTCAGACTCTCCTTCCGTATCCATAAAGTAGGCGAAGAAGACTATATTGTCAGAAGCCATGGTAATTATTGGATGAGCCGTTCAGTTACAGCTGAGCTCGAGCTAGAGGCTGGCGAGTACCATGTGCTCCTAAAGATCGAAGCGATGCGTAACCAAGATCTCCCAACGGTTGAGCAGATGGTTCGAGACAATGCCAAAACCAGACGTGATAAGCTTTTGAGAATCGGTCTTGCATATGATCTTGCTCACGCAAAGGGCAAGGTAGTTGAGACAGAAGAAGAAAAGAAGGGAAAGAAGGCTCTTGAAGCAAAGAAAAAGGAGAAGGAGAGGAAAACAATAAAGGAGAAGTTGATGAAAGAGAAGCAGAAGAGAAAGCACACTGAGAATAGGGAAAAGCGTAGGCAGTTGAAGGAGAAAGAAAAACGGAAGGCTAAGAAGGCCGCTAAGGCCCAGAAGAAGAAGGAAGAGGAGATGAATGCTAAGGCTGCAAAGGAAGAAGATAATAAGGCAGAAACAAAGAATGATGGGGTTGAACCCAAAACAGAAGAAAGCCCAGCTAATCCCGAGCAAGCCATACCGGAGAAGGCAGTCATCAAAGAGGCATCGACCACAACTCCTCAGATTCCAGTAGTAGTTGTATCAGATACCACCTCTGGTAACCAGGCTGGAGAGACTACTGAAGGCAAAGTTACTGGAAAGGAAACAGGAGCTCCAGAGACGACAACTGAAGAGCCTGCTGAAAAGACTGTGGAGCAATCTCAACCACCAGCTACGGAGGAGCCGGCACCAGGAGCTGAGGATGGAGTCTCAGAAGAAAGCGACAGCTCCGACGACGACTCTGACATCAACTCGGAAATATCCGACATTAGCAGCGGCGTAATCGACGACGAGCTCGAAGTCTTGAAATTGGATGCCGAAGCGCAAAACTCAACGCCGCCTGCCAATGATGAGGATCCAGATGAGTTCGAACGTGATCCTTGGAACGCGATTATCGTCGTAGGAATGAGGGTGTATAGTAAGAACTCTGATGTTTCTGTGAGGATTGTGAGGCCGAAGACTTGGGGAGATGGAGAGTCCGGGCTTGATGTTGATGATTCGGCTGCTGATGCTACCAAGGGGACGGAAGTTGCTAAAGCTGAAGGAAAGGACGAGAGTGAAGGTTCAGAAGTTTTAGTATAAGCTCATAGGATATCGCTCTTCTTGGAACGCCTTGGTAATGCGAAAGTTCACGAGAATGAGGGGTTGAATGTATGTATGTGTATGATCTTAATTCACGAACATTTTTGTTAGCTAGCTGTGTGTGGTTTTTGTCTATTTGCTATTGAATATGATATCTACATCAACTAGATAATATGAGATTAGTATCTAAGCTTCTCGTGATCAGTCCGTTATTCCTATATTTAAATTCCGAACGATGAATGAAATTGGCCGAAATCTAGATTCTAGATTCTTTACTATATCATGGGGGGGAGGGGGTTTCGCTAGTAACCCTCCTGTTTATACAGCTCCCCCTCTGAACGAGGTTTATCGGTATACAGTCCGAATCGTCTACTTAGAAAAGACTAACCATTTATCACTATAATAAGCAAGTAGTCCAGAGCGTGGAAAAGCTAGAGAATGTAGAAATGTACTTAGATTCCAAATCTTGAGCAAGATACTTCAGAAGTGGCAAACTTTTATCCTTGAAGTCATCTAGGCGCTATACTGAGTGTGGCCTATCGATCCTTTAGTCCCTCGAAGTTTGAGGCTAGAGGTGCCAGAAAAGTTACCACAGGGATGGACCGCGTGTCCAATGCGATGGTCCTCGATGTTTCGAGGTACGATCGCGAAAGGCACCCCCACGTCCCAGGCTATAGCCAACCACTATAGTCTAGTCCGGCATGTCCTCCATACCACTTGGGCATGTTAAGAGAGACCTGAGAATGGCTCTTTGTAGGGCAACACACCTGGTTGCTGGGAAGCTCTCGTTAGGTGCATGGTACCAAGGCGAACACCTAACAGGTGTTCGTCAGCGTGGTTACGCAGGTGACAATCCATGTAATAGAGGCAATCAGCAGCAGACCTGGCCATACTAGTGAATGTAATTTTTTCACAGGGCTTGGCTGTTCAACGCTCGCTAAGGTGTGGGTTGGAGATGCTCCACGACAGCATCATCTGGCTTAAGGTACGGGCTACGCCCACCGGAGACGGTGGAGTGTCTACGGGCTGTGGAGCCCAGAAGCACTCGTGAGGTATAACGGAACTGGCTTGTGGCAGCCAAGCGTTCATAGCGACGTTGCTTTTTGATCCTTCGATGTCGGCTCTTCCTATCATACCGAAGCGGAATTCGGTAAGCGTTGGATTGTTCACCCACTGGACGCAGGAGGTATTCTACTCGATTACACCAGTCCTGATTTGTTTGTGAGAAGGCTACGGCCAAATGTAATCTTTTGAGTTTCTTCTTGGTGGGGATAGTCGGGTTCCCGAGTTCATAGGCGGGAATTATGCCGGCTAGTCATATAGTATCACGTCTGCAGGGGCTATATGGCAACACAACCTGGTTCGGGGAAGGCTGTAGCGGACTTTTCTATAAAGTTTCGTTAGCAATATTCAAAAATTAATATCAGGCAACAGGGGAGATAATGACGTTATTGTCTCTTTGGTCACCCGAAATCCCAGATATATTGCCCGTTCTGGAAAATGGCTTGCATTTCGGATTACAAACCCACCTAAGCACATCATTATCCTAATGCGGGGCAAAGCCGCCCTTCCGTCAACCAGAGCACATGCTAATTATATAAAACATACAGCTCACTCTTAACCTAAATACAATAGTTAAAGGGTTTCATAAACACATAATTCACTAAAAGGACTTCAAAGGACTAGCAATGGCAGAGTTAGTCGTCAATTCTAAAGTGGAGTGAATATAATCTAATCACTTTTAGTCTTAAAACTCTAGCAAATACACTGGTATCTAACGGCCCTGTCAAACTCGAAATCACCCCACGCCGTGTGAGAGGTCTCTTGGATGGTGTCTGGTTGTTTGACACTATTGAAGCTCGTCATGTGTGGGAACACAAATATTTCCCTCAGTTTTGGGTGCCTTTAAAGTCTGTTACTGAAGGAGTATTAACCAAAGGCGATGCCTTTGACTCAGATAAAAGTGCATTTATAGCCACAGCAAAGGGCCAGGAGAAATTCACATCACGTGTAATGATCTTCGAGAAAGGACCTCTTGCGGGTCTTGTTCGATTTGAATTCAAGTCTCTAGGTAAGATAGAGTTTCTAATTTTCCTCTTACCTTTAACAGTTTCTGACGTTTCATAGATGCTTGGTTTGAAGAAGATCAACAAATATATGATCATCCCAAGAACCCATATACCCGTATTGACATATTACCTTCGTCGAGAAAAATCACGGTAAAGGTCGGGGGCGTTCAAATAGCTGAGAGCTCAAGCTCGATGTTTCTTTTTGAGACAGGATTAAGGACTAGATATTACCTCCCAAAGACATCGGTAAATGAGAAAGTAATCTAATTTTGATGCTGTATTTCTGACATTAACATAGGTTCAATGGAAGTACTTGACCAAGAGCGACACAACTTCAAAGTGTCCATACAAAGGCCTTGCTCAGTACTATAACATCGTGATCGATGGAAAAGAATACAAGGATACTATTTGGTGGTACGAGTATCCTATTACGGAGTCCGCTGCTGTTGCTGGACATGTTTCTTTCTATAATGAGAAAGTGGACATTTACGTTGATGGGGTCTTAGAAGAAAAGTAAATCAGTTCCAAGTGATGAAATATATTATGATTGGTAACTTGTGATACAGAGTGTTGCCTGTCTTGACAAAATTATGAAATTGTTACGAAGACAAATATCTTCACTATTGTTAGTTCAGTGTTGGGCATTATTCTCTTCTATTATAGTTAAAATAATAAGTTATCATCCTCTCCCGCAAAGGGGATAATTTCATCCCATAATAAAGTACAATGTTGTGTATTAAATTTTTCTTGCCATAAGGTCTTGCGAATAATGTTTCTCAATGACTCTATATCGTTTATTCCCAAGAGGAAGCAAATTGCTCGTAACTCCTCCATGAACCATATTCTTTCAATTGATTCTGATGAAGATAATACCCCTATAAACAGGATCCACACTAGCCACATTTGCCTTTCAAAATCTCCCATCCACCAATCCTTGTTTTGGAAGTCCAATGCCTTTTTGAGCCTCTTTGAGAGATGATGAAATATCGGTGACGAAGGCGATATTTCTCTAATTATAAGATAGAGATAAATGTGCAAAGCTGTTTGCAAAGCTAAAACCCCAAGTTCAGAGGCTGCTTCACTTACAGTATCATCCTTATTTAGGAGAAGTAAGCGGTATTCGGTGGTATAGATGAGATTGCTCACGGCAATCCGATCTAACCTAGGAAGGTTACTGAACTCAAGAGTGGCAGAAAGGTTCCGCAAGCAATAGATTATATCGTTAATGGATGACACTATTCCAAATAACATCTGTGGATCAAAGAGATCTGAATCCTTCACAACATATGTTGATATATCCGATAGATCAGTTGCAAAGGGTAAAAGTGGCTGGATACCCCAAATAGTAGCAAAACATAAGTCTGACCTATAGAAGAATCCCAGTCAGTATTCGCTATCCTTCGTCAACATATTAATCCTCTAAGTTACGTACCACGCCACCATTCTCTGAATTAGGCCCTTCAGAGAGTTGATTCCACCTCGAATATTGACTAATCGCATGAGACCCAAGATGTGCATCTTAGCCACATCATATTTACCACTCAAGTTCTATTCACCTAGTAAGCTAAGATGTTCCATTGAAGATGTACTAAAATAGGTGGCACGGTTTACCTCTCTGTTAGCAAGCATTGATACAGCAGCAATCGTAGCATCATCAGAACCTCCCGGAGAATCTGCCAGTCGTTCATTGATAATCCTAAAGGTTTCACCCCCATGATATAGGCATTCAACAGAATCTTGGATACCATATTCTACATCTCGATGAAGTGCAACAAGGTAAAGGATCGCATGCAGCATTGCACTATCTGCCGATGCATGATAAAAGAAGTCTCCCTCGGGATTTACAGCTATAGAATTTGTTCTATAAGCTGTGTGATCTGTCTATAATGTTAGCTCAAATAAAAGGTAGTGGAGAAAGAAACCACACTTACAACGAACAAGCAACTGCTCGCTACGAGGCTGGAGACTAATAACCAGCGAGTCAAACGGGTCTACTTTACTTGTACTAATGACAACTGGTGGACTGCTAGGTTGTCTTAACTTTCTAGGCCGCAATATTTCTTGATCTTGTATTATGGGAGCAGGTGTGTTGGTCGTATCTATCATTTGCTCACTTGCCAATGCTTTAACTTTTTGCTGAAGGAGGGATTTAGTCTTGGCTTTATGAGTCCAGGAGTCTAACTTGAATTTTCCTTTATATAAAGATGGCGATGTATGTGTTTGGTCGATAGAAACCTTTTCATCACCAATAACAGCTTGCTGGTGTTGTTTTCGTACATAATTTTTCATAGCATGGATACGAATCCTTTTGGAAGTTTCAGCTGCTTTGATCTCAGACGGACCGGAAATGGTGACAAATTCAAAAGATGGTCCTTCGTTGTAAGAGATATTAGAATCAGGATATCTCTCTGATTCTTGTACTACTTAGATTTGTTAGAGTTAGATGAAATCATATTTTAAATTTAGAAGGCTCACATAGAGCTTCATGTTCCATTGTCTGTTTGGATTTTCTGAATGGCAGCTTCGTAGCTTATCTTCCTTTCTCAATGTTCGTTGTTAAAAGTGTCAGTCTATATAAGACTAAATGCTTTTATTGATCTATTATATCAATGTACCAGATAACTGTAGTTTATCTATGTCAAGTCGTAGTAAAACGGATCTGAGCACTGACGTAGAAACTTAGATCCGAAGTTGGAATTCTCATATCAGTAGATGCCCCTCTTTTGCTCGCGTTCTTTAAGAATAAACACTGAAAGGCTTTCCAAACAAATAAATATATCCCTCCCTGATACATTAGATATACTGAAGCTCGTCAAGCGTTATCTCCGAAGCTGGGCTAGTTAATTTGCATGTGTATTAATAAGCTCGATTACAGAAGTATATTGGAGGTGGCGGCGACTCCAAAACGCTACTGGTTGGTTTCCGGAGAATTAGCTCTATAAATATTTATTTTATTGGAGCTAATAAATTGCATCATTCAAATCTCCCAATAACTCCTTGATTGATAAGTTTAGCTGAGATTTATCTATATCCACCTAATCTTGGATTAACACTCCAAGGTTCTTCCATCCATCTCTCAACCTTCCCTAGGTGAGGTATTATATGAGCTCCTGAATCCTATTATTTGCCCATTATATTTCTCTGGTGTTGTCTTCTTAGTCTTAGAAACCTCAGTTTATATCATCCCTTAACTACTGTAAGGTGATGGACTACATGAAAGAGTTTAGATAGTTGCATCCTAAACTGCTTACAGTGATCTTGTGTTTAACTTCTTTTAGGAATTCGACAAGGAATCATCCAAGCTGTTAATTAAGTCCATAGTATTAATTGCATCATGCGAATCATTTTCTGCAAGTTGATGCATCTCCAACTCCAGTAGTGCCCACTTCTTAGCTTCTAGCCAATATCCAAGGCGTTGATTATAGGAAGCAGCAAGGCGATAGGCTCTTGCAAGGTAGTCCGTCAGGCCCTCTTCTTCGATTAAATCAACAAGAGTTTTCGTTCTGGCAGCTGCCTTCTTGGTCACCACATCTGGTATATTCTCCAGTGAGTCAAACAGCTTGGAGATTTTTATTCTCGTGTGATCACTTTCTCTGGATTGACAGGCAATGCAATCACAGGTAAAACCATATTGACCCAACCGTGATTTCCTCTCGCTAGCTGGTTTCAAGAGTGGAATATAGCTAACGGTGAGTTCCTCACCTTCCTCGATATCAACAGCCGCAAAGATAACCCTATGGCCCATTTGCTCACTCCAATAGTTACCACAATTCGGCTTGCACGAATGATTTATTCGAGCAATTCTAGGGAAGAGACCTACTCTGTTATTGCCGGTATTATATGCATTGCTTCTGAAGATCGTCAGAAGTTTGCTCTGGTCTTGCTCAGACGGAAATCGATGTTCATGTAGATCAAGATACTGCTCCTGTTCTTCTACAGACAAATTCTCGAAAGAAAATTCAAGGTCGTTAACCATATCTACGATCCTATATCCTTGACCGGGGACTATCTTTGGCAATTCAACGGATACCAAGGGTTCTTCTATGATGATTTTGGTACCGCGTGGTATTGGTGTTATTGCAAATGCTCCTAGACCCCTTCCTGGAGAAGGGATTACTTTGTAAATAGGAGAAAGAACTGTGGTTTATTAGTTATGAATTCAATAATTGCAACCATCACAGCTATGTTTTATTCTGAGTTCTATATTATGGGATGGGTGCAAAATGCTCAAGATAGTGGTGCATACTTTCGATATAATGGCTTTCTAGTTCTTCCTTCCTTCGTCTCTCATCAATAACAGTATTAGCTAAATTTTTATCAAGTTCTGTGAGAACTTTCTATGACAAATAAGTAAGATGTAGATTCATGAAAAGGCAGAGATATATACCAAACATGTCTCAGGTCCTACAGTACCGTTCCCTCTGGTATGAGACAGATCCGGGTAAGATTGATAAGAATCTTTTGAAGAAATATGACAGGATTGTTCATAGAAAATACATGCATCTGTACGCATGATAGCTATTAGAGGTAAAAACAGGACTGCCAAGATGTTGGAAGACACGATAGATCTCGCCATTGGGACTTGTCAATGCGATGTTCTTCTTCTTAAATTTTCATGATTTATATAGAACNTTTTTTAATTCTGCAAGAAAATTGGAAGATTACTGAAATATTTAAAGAAATCTGGCGTGGTTTTGAAACAAGAAGTAGGGGTATTTTGTCTGATACGCCAAGATCCCAAGTGGTGTAAGCCACAAACTCCCTCTCCCTTTCAGATATATCTCAGGTACTATTTAATTGCATTATTATTAATTGATTTCACAAAATAGGTAATATTTAAACTCAATAACCCTACTTATCGATATCTATGCATTGATCTCTATAAAATCTAACTATCCGCAAATCTATTTTCATACAATACAACGCATAGATGCGACCGGCTTGTACTTTCAAGATACCCATGGGACGCCCTAGTAATATCGATGCTAACTATCATCATAAAGCTTCGACATCTGCGCATCAATAATCTTGCGTATAACACCTTGAGTATTGCTAGTGTTATCTAATTCGTAAATGAGTTGTTTGATGTCTAAATTTTTGTTTGTTCGATTAGAATCTTTTCAAAAACCTCGTGCNTTTTTTGCATAGCTTTACTACCTGGTTGTACGTGACACCACCTTTTGGAACTAGTTACTAATGCCTAAGGCATAGACAATAATAGATCCTTTCCTTGATTTTCCTCGAGTAGGCGGAAATATCGGGCAGAATTTGTGATCGAAAAATTTCCTGGGATTATTTGGGCAGCATGCGACCTGACCGCCCACGCCGCCTTCACACTCTCCAACCGTCTAGCATATTAGAGGCAGCTTGAACCATTTTATACCCCACCCTCTCATTTTTTCCCTCTCTATTCCTTCAAGAAGTATAGCCTTATTGCAGAGATGGAGGACGACAGATTAAAAGGAATGGAGCATTCCGAAGTGCATTATTTTAACAGGTATTCGCCTATTTAGAAGAATGAAGAAAGAGATCTTACTAATAGTATATAGTTATAACCACCATGGTATGGCACAATGGTTCTCCTTAACTTAATTGAATACTAATGAGGATTTAATGTTCTAGGCATTCATGAAGAAATGTTGGTATGTGGCTACAAGCGTTCCCTTATTTTCCTTGGAGATACCGTGGTTGACTTGAAGTATTTCAGAAAGATGAAGTTCGAACCAGATCTTATATGAATGCAATTGTTCAGAACAAGCATATTTTTAAGGACAAGATAGTCCTTGATGTTGGATGTGGTACTGCGATTCTTAGCATGTGAGCACGACTCTAGAATATTGCAGACAGCAGCCGTTGATGATAATAGGTTTGCGGTCAAGGCTGGCGCAAAGCATGTTATCGGCGTTGACATGTCGACGATCATTGAAAAAGCACGGGAAATTGTTGAGGTAAATGGAATGTCCGACAAGATCACCCTTTTACAAGGAAAGATGGAAGAGGTGGAGCTACCTTTTCCAAAAGTGGACATCATAATCTCTGAGTGGATGGGTTATTTCCTCTTGTACGAGTCTATGTTGGATACTGTTCTCTATGCTAGAGACAAATATCTAGCACCTAATGGGCTTATTTTTCCGGATAAAGCTACGATCTTCATGGCTGGAATCGAGGATGGAGAGTATAAGGAAGAGAAGATAGGCTGTGAGTTACCCTTATATCAAATTGATAGCTATAAGCTAATACATTTAGTCTGGGATAATGTCTATGGCTTTGATTACTCTCCTCTGAAGCACACTGCCCTCACTGAACCACTGGTGGACACTGTTGAGATTAAAGCTGTCGTGACTGATCCTACCGCTGTTTTGACATTGGACCTGTACACATGTACTACCAAAGATCTTACATTCTCTCTTCCTTTTACCCTCGACTGCAGGCGTGATGACTTCATTCATGCCTTGATTGCGTGGTTTGATATCGACTTCACTGCCTGCCACAAGCCGATTCGATTTTCTACTGGTCCACACACGAAATACACCCACTGGAAGCAAACAGTGTTTTACCTCAGGGATGTGTTGACTGTACAGCAAGGCGAGCAAATTAGAGGAGTGTTATCCAACAAACCCAACGACAAGAACAAGAGAGATCTAGACGTTACCATACAATATCAGCTACAAACCGACGACCCAACAAGAAAGGCGGAAGGGTCGTGTGAGTATAAAATGTGTTGATTTCTTGTGGAATGCATGTTGTTGGTGGAGGGAGGTTTTTCGCAGCTGTAAGCGCAGACCTATATATTTGGATTTGGGATCAAATGGACCATGGAATTCATATGGCGTTCGCTCTTCGGGGGAAATTAATTCATTGGCATGGCGATGGCGATGGCTACTACTCACTATTGAATAAATCATGAAAAGTATGTCTTGTTATGACCTTTCAGATATCATGATAGATTACAAGAGCCAGAATCGATCCAATACAAGAATGATAAAAGGGTAGATTGGCATTTGAAGTGTAACTTCGAATTGAAATCTAGATAGCCAGGCGTAACGTGTGGCGAAGATTGGGATCAACCTACTTTTGGGAAAGAAACTTCGTTATATCACTTGGCTAATAAGGTAATTGTCCATATAGCAACAGTACAAGTACGTAGATTATTACATGTGATAAATAGGTAGGCGCAATAGATACACTAAACCCCACCTCACCTTCGTTAGTGATCTTCTCGAAGTGTACTTTCCTATATAAACCTAAATAAGCAGCCTACCTATCAAGGNAAAAAAAAGCGCCGTTATGGTATAACGGTCAGGTTAAAGTGTTATTCCAAGAGTGATTACTAAAAAATGGGACCTGTAAGTCTAATGTCGTGATACGGCCAATCGTTGAACGTTAGCAGAGATGTAGAGCATACAGCACAACTGTATGGCTCGAACTCTTTTATCATCCTTATCTTCTTTACTCAANTTTTTTTAATACTCGTACAATTTTTTCTAACATATTGCTTTTATTTGGCTTTGCCATCATTAAGGAACAACGTATCTAGTAAGTGTAGATAGAAACACGCTCTCTACATAAACATGAGATTATATCGACATCATGGAAAACTATCTTTTCTGGTATATTCTTGTCTCATGCTAATCATTGATTTGGGTATTATAAAATTTCAATTCGCGTTTCTTCCAACGAACAAGAAGAGAACACTTGAGGGATAACCAAGAAAATCCTGAGCCTAGCAGAGATTGAGGGGGAGTTAAACCTGCTCTACTATACGCATATGACATAATTTCAAATCAAAACAATTGGTCATGTCTGCAAATGAGGTATGAAGTACGTATGAGCAATAATACGTCTCATTGAGCGCTTCAGTCTAATAGCCTTTTAGGCAAATTTTCAAAAGCAAATAACTCCACTTTAACTTTGTTATTTTTCGTTAATCATCTTAGTGTGATCCACCCTCTTGTTTCACTAGAGCAGCAACCTTTGCGGCGAGGTCGTCTGCCTCACTTCTTGTGGCTGCCTCAGCATATACTCTAACAGCATCCTCTGTTCCACTTGCTCTTGCAAATGACCGTCCATCCTTGAACTTAGCAACCATGGCATCAATCTGCTCCTGTAGTCCTTCTGGTTCGACGAGCTTTCGCTCAGCGTCGGTAGTTTTAAATATGTTCCGATTTCCCACTTCAACGCGAACAAGTCGGTTGGGAAGATCTGTATAAGTTAGATCCCATTCTCTAGGTGACCATGACTTGTGGGCGAGGATAGTTTCCACGAGAAGCATATCTGACAAAGCATCTCCAACCGTCTGATTGATGAGATCAGCTAGAGCTCGCAGAGTCTCCAGTGCGTTAGCTTGAGCTGGAGATTGAGGTTCTTTAGTTTTGAAAGCCTTCAGGGCTTGCTGTGAAAAGACGACTGTGCCGTGTCCATTTGCTTCGAAGTAGACACCAACATCAAACTTAGTTGCAGCGTGATGCAGCCATTTCACACCAGTGGGAGTGCAGACGACCGGCAGGCCCAGAGTCTTCTCCACGTATTTCGTACTAGCTCCATTTGCATAAGCTGTTTGTACCACTCCAATCTTCAATTCCTCTTCCAACTTGGCTTCTCGTGCTAGACCGCCAATAAATGAAGCAGCTAGAGTAGCGATCTTGTCGCCGTCTAAGAGTCTGAATCCATGCTCTGCATCATTGAAATAGAATATAATCCTATCAGCATCGCCGTCTAAGGAACAACAACGCTCGCCTGGAGCTGCTTTAGAAGATGGGGGTGCTCTTTGTTTTGTTTTCACATAGTCTGCACCACACTAGGAACAGTTAGTATTCAGTGTATGATGGAATGGAAATACAAACCTCATGATTTAGTGATTCTGGCTTGACCACGTCATCATTTACAACTTTGATATCTACACCACCTTCAGCTGCTGTAGGGAGATATTTCAACAGTTCTCTCAATTTAGGCCCCCCAACTCCATTTGCACAATCCACAGTAAGCCCCCCAACAGTCTTTTTGCCCTTCATAGCTCTAACAAAAGCCTCTCCCAGCTTCTCATAGTAGCCCTTCTCACTTACTTCCCCGTATGATTGTGGTGTGCCTTCAGTGTTCGTGCATCTTGTCAAATAATGCAGTTGTGGGGTCGAAAGTAACTTGTAGTCGACATATTCCGTTTCGGTCGCAACTAGTGCGTCGACCAGAGCAGCTACTAACTTCGGACCAGATGCTCGCGTGTCTCGGGCGTAGATGACTCTTGATGGTATTGTAGGATCAATCTTGAGCTGTCGCTCTAACTTACGGTACACATCGACAACATCCTCGTCCTTTGCATTGGCTAATTCGGTGGCATAGGCTTCCCAAGTGTTCTCCAACATATCTCCCATTGGGTCTACCAACTTAACTCCGTTGTCTTCCGGTGGATTATGACTGGCTGTTATCATAACTCCAATAGTTTGACTGTCAAGCTTTCGGGAACGAAGAGCAGCGACGAGACCAACTCGAAAGACTACCGAGTCGAGGAGGTTAGCTTTCATGCGAAACCCCGCAGTGCCATACTGAAAGGTTTGGTCTGGCTTTGAGTGCTTTTTAGCAGCTTCAAGTATTTTAGCATCCATGGCTGCTAGTAGTCGGTCAACGGAGTCGTGAGGGACAGGTTAGGGCGTGAAAGTGGTGATGTTGTTCACAAATTCATTCTCATATGAGGGGTCGCCTTTCACCGTTGCATGGCGACCGCTCTGGTCAGACTACCAAGATGCGCCATTTCAGCTAGGTGGCTGCAGCTTGCAGGGGGTTCCAGCTCTCACTTAATTATTTTAAGCACCACTGCAAGTCATGTGACAGCGCGACAGTCCTCGTCGCGTAAACTCACATTCACGTCTTCTCTCAGCCTTATGATTTTGTCTCTGGACAACTTTGATTTTGGCACATTATGCAGGAAACTTTCTATAAATTTCTTTTGCTCTGTTATTGCTTCCGTTAATCCATTGCTTTTACATCTTGCTCCACTTTATGCAAAATAAACAGTATGAACGAATGTGCCAATCCCTTGTTATTGAGCTGGGTTTCCGAATGGCTCGAAACCGCGCGGGAGAGAAACTCGAAAGGGGTCACAGTATATAAAAAGGCATATGATTCGCTGAAGTCCTGTCCACTTGTGTTTAACCATCCAGCAGAAGCTCAACAACTGCACGGCTTTGGTCCAAAACTTTGCGAGAGACTTACTGCAAAACTAAAAGATCATTGTGAACAAAATGGGCTTCCAATGCCAGAGATGCCTTATAAGAAGGCCCAATCATCTTCCAAGGATACAGAGGGATCTAAGCCGGCGCCTAAGGTTAGAAAAACGAAGGCCTACGTGCCCACACTGCGATCCGGGGCCTATGCTTTGATTGTGGCGTTGTCGACATTGTCCGAGGATGCTTCGATGGGTATCACTAAATCAGAGCTTATCGAGCTAGCCCAACCTCATTCAGACTCATCTTTCATAGCACCGAACGATACAACCAAATTTTATACTGCTTGGAACTCCATGAAGACACTTATAGATAAGGACCTTGTCTATGAAAAAGGCCGACCATTGCGAAGATATGCGTTGACAGAGGAAGGCTGGGAAGTAGCGAAACGCATCAAATTAACTAAGGTTTCGGTTCCCAGCCGTCCTGCCAATTCTAACAACGATGTTGTTTCTGAATTGTCTGAATTCCAGAGAGACTCTTCACAGCAAGGCCGACCCCAAGAGTTATCAAGAGGTCAGGATCTAATGCCTCAAGGTGAATTTATTTCAAATGAGTCATTACTACCAAGCTTCTCTCCGATTGTTGTCCACCCAGGGGCATTCTCTGTCCGTCTTGTGCTCGATGTTCGAGAAGTTCGTGCCAAACAGGACCGGGATTATATGCAAGACGAACTAGCTAAGAGAGGTGTCACGCCAATAATGAGAAGCTTAGAGTTAGGTGATGCTCTCTGGGTTGCTAAATGCCATGATCCAACGTTGTTGTCTCGCCTTGGCACTGACGGTGATGAGATTGTTCTTGACTGGATTGTGGAAAGAAAGCGCTTAGATGATCTTGTTAGTAGCATCAAAGATGGGCGCTTCCATGAGCAAAAATTTCGATTGAAAAGATCCGGTGTGAAGAACGTGATATATATCATTGAAGAGTTTGCAATGAATAGTGATCACTTTCAAAAATACGAAGAGGCCGTCAAATCCGCAATCGCCAGTACACAAGTTGTCAGCGGCTACTTTGTGAAGAAAACCCAGAAGATGGATGATACAATTCGGTATCTAACAAGGATGACAATGCTTTTGCGGGGCATGGTTGAGAAAATGCCCTTATATCTCATCCCTACAAAGATCATCACCATGCAGAACTATTTACCTCTCTTAACCCACCTAAACAAAATTGAGACTGAGAAGAAGTACAACATTACATACACGGCGTTCGCATCTTTGGCATCTAAGTCCGAAAGCCTAACGCTAAGAGACATCTTTCTGAAGATGCTGATGTGCACTAGAGGAGTAACTGGAGAAAAGGCCTTGGAGATTCAAAGAAGATGGAAGACTCCAATTGAGTTCATTGAAGCTTTTAATAGATTCGGCCAGGATGGAGATGTATCTAAGAAACGGAAGGCTGAACTGGTTTTCAGTGAAATGGGAAATCTGGTGGGGAGAAAGAAAATCGCTAAGATCCTCAGCCACAAAATCGCAGAGGTATGGGGAGACATTTAATATTTGGAATTAGGACTGGCGTTTTGGTGGTATTGCGTAATCCTGGCGGGAGGTTTAGAAGCTATACATACCCATAAGTATACGGTTCCATACCTCATATGGACTTTAGGATGAGAGGAAGATAAACAGGGGCGTAAAATTGGATGTGGTGTTGATATAGATTTACAAATATTAGCAAGGACGATTGAATGAAACTCATTTCTCCATTTCCGAAATCGATATATTCTCCAATCATTTCTATACCCTATAATAGCATTTTTAGTTCTGACAGGAGAAATCGATTGGACTAGACTAAACGGCAAGATGACGCCGTAAGGCTCCTCCTTCAGCATTTCCCACAACATTATTCTAGAGTCTGTTTATGCACAAATTATGAGATTGTTATGTATGTGATCACATATCTACTCCAATGCATCTCGTAGACAAAACGTTAAATTTGATAATAGAATTATATCAACCATACCGATGGCTTCTCCATGTAGTATGCTAATCTTGCGAATTTAGCTTATATAAATGGGCAAATTAGCATACCTAGACAGCACTACTTTGTGATGCAGAACATTGTAGTTGATTCGTATCGACCTTCCGTGGCATTCTCACATAACTATTTGCCAGGATACGTGGCAGACTATACATATCTCTGAAGTAAGTGCTGAAATCAAGCTATAAGACCTGAACAGTTTCGTTTTTCAGTAATTCCAACTACGAACACCACACAATGTAGCCCAACACTAATATTTTATGCTTTCAGTCTGGTACGGGCTATGTCATCTTCCGCATCTTTGAGTAAGAAACTAGTCACAAGAGTTAGTTAGTTAATGCCTACATCAAATCTTTTAGGATGCAAAAAAGCTTACTTGTACATAACGAAAGTTGGAACTACTGTTCCTAGATGCCATAGACTATGAGCATCTATACAACCCAACCATGGAGGGAAATCGAGTAATTCCAAACTCATAGCAACAAGAAGCCAGGCGACCATTAGACCCGGCCAGGCAGCCCACGTCCGTTTTGACTTTCTATATTTGTCAATACTGAACCAACTCCAAAGGATATTCTGAAAAATTCCGACGACAACATTAGCCGCCATATTGTAGGTGTAATCCCAAGTGTACCATTTCAGGTACGCGACATGGCATAGATATAGAGTGATGCATAAAAGTGTCCAGGCCTTTAATACGGATCTAGTTTTCTTTCCTCCCTGATCTAAGCGGAATACCCGGACCACACTATAGTAAAGTCCATACAGAACGTTAGCACCAGCACCGAAGTAGTCCAATTGCTCCGTCAACGTAAAATCCCGGGTATGGAAGATCATGCTGAAGGTCCAGCTCGCCATACCAAGGTATGCAATGTAGATATAGTACTGCCGTAATGGGTAGAAAGCGGGTATATTTGCCTTGATTTTTGCTAGGCCAACATGGTGACCAGAGAAATTGAGGAAAGAGAACAGCACCGAGAATGGTTCCTGCATACCGAGAAAACGGTAGAAAGGCCATTTCCCATGAAACTGAACCACCTCCTCTCCCTCAACTACTCGTCTATCCGTTATAATGTGTTGGCAAGTATAATCGCATTCGGATGGACAGTCCCACAGAAGAAGACGATGGAAAATAGCTAGATCCAGTCAGTGGTGAAAGAACATAAAATATACACCATTACTAACGTATATTTGCATCACCTGCTCCGCAGTTTTCATTTATGCAAACCTATGCGGCTCAATTAGCACTATTCCCACTGCCACCGAATGAGGCACAATACCTCAACACACTCCTTGAATTCGGGCAACTTGTCCCCTACGGAAGCATGCGCATGGCTCGCAAGCAAAAGTATTCCTAATATAAGACCAAATGCACGGAAGTGCAGTCTTGGAAGACTACATAGTTGCCTCAAAACCATCCTGCCTGTTTTCGAGGTATATCGACTTTGCAAAGCTCAGGATCGACAGCACACGGGACTCCCTGATGCTCGGTTAAATTCCGGTGTCTCGAACTGAACCTCACTTGAGAGTCAAGGTTAATAAACTGCAGATAAGGTTAGAGCAATTGTGCATCAAAAGCACAGGCCTTCTAAGTAAAATGCTACGGTGAAATTGATTATACATTTTATTGAGCAGGTTAAAGTATGGTCATGATGTAAATAAGTCACTTGTAGATATCAGGTTCTATGCCTACAACTTCTTAATTAGTTTTCATATCAGCCAGCAGCAATCTCCTGCTCTTCATCTTCCCATTCCCCTTTATCCTCCATCACTTCGTTCAGCTCAAGCTCTCCATCACCTTCAAGTCCTTCGCTATCCCATTCATCCACATCCATCTCGTCTTCAGCGTCATCTCCACCATCACCTTTAGCCCCTAGTCCCTTGGCTTTCCTCTTTCTCTCAACATTTTCTTTTTGTATTTTCTTCCTCAATTCCTTCTCTTGCCGTCTCTTCTCCCACATCTTCTCCATCTCCTGGATCTCTCCCTTAGACTTATGGATATACTCATGCCACATGACCTTTCCACTACAGACACCTTCTTCTACTTTCGTCATGCGAAGCTTCATTCGCGGTCCAAGCTCAACCAGTTTTATCGCTTTTCTCTCCACTTGACTCCCAGAGCTACCTCCTGCATCCCTAGGCTTCTCCCGCTGTCTCCTAGAAAGCACCTTTTTCGTTCTTGTTTCTACGACTTCAACTTCCGCATCTGTATCAACCTCGCTCCCACTTGTTGCATCGGTCACATAACCAGCACCGTCATTGCCAATCATGTAATCAGCAATATCTTCCAATTTACCCAGGTTTGGCATGCCTTTACGCCCTTTTTTAGGGTTCTTGGATGCCAATTTCTCCGCTGTATTCAACCGGCGGAGAGGTCTTGAAAGACCAGCTGACTTTGTTGTAATAGCGTAATGACGAAGATTGATTGTGTAAGTACCGTCATCGTCTTTAGAAAGCTCGCGGTTTAGTAGAAGGACTCGTCGAATTGAAGAAAGCGGGGTGGTTTGGGGAGATATTGGTGGAAATAAAGATTGGAAGATTGTAGTTGTCAATGCTTCGAGATGTTTTGGGACTTTGTTCTGTGAGTCAGATTCTGAGGAAGGAGATACGAAATTGTTCATGACAAGCTGCCTGAATTAGTATAAAACAAAGCATAGAATATTAGGCATATTTTAATCCACTTACTAGTGGTGCTGTAAGATATTCCTTGCCACCTCCTCTCGGATGCCTTAGAGCTTTCCTCACATCTTTGCATAATGAGTACTCTTCAACATGAAAATGTAACGTCGGTCCTCTAGGTGTGAGGGCGAGGCGCATATTTGTATTTCCAGAAGTGGACCTTGAGAACAGAAAGAGGTGAGACACGCCCAATGGACCGGCCATTGTGACATAATCGCGCAATCTATTAGATTTACGCTCTTTCAACCTCGCAGCAGTATCCGGCTCCATCATTAATCGTACATCTTTCACCAGCTGGCTAACGCTTGGTCCCACTTCACCAGCACCAACTCGAATTATCATGCTTTTTGGAGACCGAGAGACCAAATTTGCATTGGATGCCTTTCCAACAGATCCATCTTTAGCACCGACATGCGTCCGCTTCTTTGTGCGTCTTCGTGCCATATTTGTGTGATGATGTGGTATGAGGTCTTGAAAACTTCAAGCTCTAAATTATTTCGTACTTGAGCCTTTATGTACCCAATCACAGCAGCATATTCGATAAGCCGATAAATAATTTTCCTCTTAGAGGCTATATTTATGTCATGTGATTGACAGGGGTATGCCCTTAGTGTTTTTCGCTGCATCCGTTGCCTTTGGAAAAAAAAAAAATTTAGCTCGCCCTCCAATCGATTAGAGACCCTTGTTAGTGCAAGCCGCAACTCGATATCCACCTCCGCGATTTTCTTCCACTGAGGTAGTTACGGTCAAACTAACAACGCCAGGATGTCTTCAGCAAAGAGGCAAAAAGTAGGTGCAGACTTACCACCTGGACAGGGTCAATATACAAGCTCTAGTAGTATAGAGTTAGCAGATACTCCGGAAACTTCACCAGAGCCACAAGTCGCCAATGAAGATACCCCCGAGACAACGTCTAAGACTTTCAAAGATCTGGTATGTCGCTTTCATATCAAAGTCGGACGGCAATTTTTTAACATTTTTCAGGGTATTGTAGATTCATTATGTGACGCATGCGCTGCGATGGGGTACAAAGCCCCTACTCCAATTCAATCAGAATCAATACCACTTGCTCTACAAGGTCGAGATTTGGTCGGCTTAGCAGAAACGGGAAGTGGAAAAACTGCAGCCTTTGCTCTACCAATTCTTCAGGCTCTCCTCGATAAACCTCAACCTCTTTTTGGACTTGCTCTGGCACCTACACGAGAATTGGCTTATCAAATAGCCCAGTCTTTCGAGGCGTTAGGGTCCCTCATATCAGTGCGATGCGCAGTAATTGTAGGAGGAATGGATATGGTCTCTCAAGCAATTGCATTGGGAAAGAAGCCACATATTGTGGTAGCTACACCTGGCCGATTGCTGGACCACCTTGAAAATACCAAAGGCTTTTCGCTTCGTTCACTCAAGTATCTGGTAATGGACGAAGCAGATCGTCTCCTTGACCTCGATTTTGGACCAATACTTGAAAAAATTCTAAAAGTGCTTCCGAGAGAGCGGAGAACTTACCTTTTCTCTGCAACCATGAGCTCTAAGGTCGAAAGCCTTCAAAGGGCGAGTTTAAAAGAGCCACTCAGAGTGAGCGTCAGCAGTAACAAGTATCAAACAGTTTCTACGTTGCTTCAAAACTATATATTCATTCCACATCCTCATAAAGACACCTATCTAATATACCTATTAACCGAATTCGCCGGCCAGACAGCTATAATATTCACGAGAACCGTCAATGAAACACAACGTTTAGCTATCCTTCTTAGAACTCTTGGATTTGGTGCAATTCCTTTGCATGGGCAATTATCCCAGTCGGCCCGTCTAGGGGCTCTCAATAAGTTCCGTGCCGGCTCGAGAGAGATCTTGGTCGCTACTGATGTCGCTTCCCGTGGATTGGATATTCCTTCTGTAGACGTCGTTCTAAACTATGACTTACCACCAGATAGCAAAACGTATGTCCATCGAGTGGGAAGAACCGCGCGGGCTGGAAAGTCGGGTCGTGCTATCAGTATTGTCACACAATACGACTTAGAGATATGGCTACGAATAGAGGCGGCGTTAGGGAAGAAACTGAAAGAATATCCCACAGTTAAGGATGAGGTTATGGTCTTCAAGCCTCGTGTTGAGGAAGCACAGAGACATGCGAAAAATGAAATGAGGACCCTACATGAAGATAGAGGAAATAGAGGAGCCGTATTAAAAGGTAGACGACCAGGAAATGGTGGGAAGAGGGGCCGTGATGAAATGGATAAGGAAGAAGGTTAACTATGAATTGACAATATATTCATAAATAAGCTACATTTTTATTGAAAGTGATGCTCACACTTCTCAAGCCACCAATTCTCATCTATTATTTCCATCTGCACGTGCGCGGAATTCTGCCGTCCTCTTGCAGCGCGTTGATATCGCCTCAAACAGCGCCTCGGGACCGCAAGCCGATCGGCGCCCCCGCCCGTGAAACCCTCCGATAGAGTGAAATCCGGGGTAGCTTCACGGAGCAGATAACCGTCAAACTTTTGAGCTCTTGTGCTTCTTCACACTCCTTTTCTTTTGTGTACATACCATGAGTCTCGCAATCTGCCGTAGGTCGCGGCCAATTGCCTCGAAAATAAGCTCAACTTCCAGTCGCTGGCTGTCGCGATCAGAACCAGTTACAAGAAGATGTTTTGCAACAGAGGCTTGCGATGACGGCACTTTGCCATTGAAGGGTTATAGGGTGCTGGATATGACGAGAGTTTTGGCTGGAGTCAGCAATAAACATTCTTTTTGCGTTAGCACTTTCTAATTATTTATCTCTAGCCCTATTGTACCCAAATACTTGGCGACCTTGGGTACGACCAACCTTAGCTCCTACACCTCTAGCAGATGCTTACGAAAAGCAGTGCAGAGGTTATAAAGATTGAACACCCAATACGTGGCGATGATACAAGACACTGGGGTCCACCTTATGCCAAATATAAAGAAGGTGTTGAGAGAGAGGGGCATGGAGAGAGCGCATACTTTCTTGCTGTAAGAACCTCGAAACTAAAAGCGGTATTAAGGCTCATCATCTTTCCAGGTTAACCGCAATAAGAAGTCGGTGGGCCTGTCATTCCAAGACCCTGAAGGAGTTGAAATTCTCCACAAATTAGCTGCTGATTGCGATATTCTCGTTGAAAATTATTTACCCGGATCACTGAAGAAATACGGCATGGACTACGAGACAATTCACAAGATCAATCCTAGGCTCATCTATGCGTCTATTACCGGATACGGTCAAACCGGGCCATACTCTGACAGGGCAGGTTATGATGTTATGGTTGAGGCTGAAATGGGCCTTATGCACATAACTGGTAGTCGCGATGGCCCACCAGTTAAAGTGGGTGTCGCTGTCACTGATCTGACAACGGGCCTCTACACGAGCAACAGCATTATGGCAGCTTTGTTGGCAAGAGCTAGGACTGGAAGAGGTCAGCACTTAGATGTTGCTCTGAGTGACTGCCAGGTGGCTACGTTAGTAAACATAGCTAGTAGTTGTCTAATTAGCGGAGAGAAGGATGAAGGGAGGTGGGGGACATCACATCGTAAGTCCTCGTCTTAAATTTCTGAGTACCTTCTTACTCTTTCCCACAGCGGCCATTGTACCTTATAGGTCATACAAAACGAAAGATGGAGATATTTTGTTCGGTGGCGGCAATGATCGTCTGTTCGGGATTCTTTGTGATGGCCTTGGCCGGCCGGAGTGGAAATCCGATCTAAAGTTCGTTGTCAACGCTAAACGAGTGGCTCACCGAGAAGAGCTTGATGCTTCAATAGAATCTATTACGCAACAGAAGACAACTCAAGAATGGTTGGAGATATTTGAAGGCTCTAGGCTTCCCTATGCGGCTGTTAATGATGTCCAAGCTACTTTGAATCACAAGCACGTCTTGGCGAGGGATATGGTGAAAGAAATGGATCATGAATTCTGTGGTCCCATAAAGATGGTTAATACTCCTGTCAAGTACAGTGAGAGCAAACCCAGCATCAGAACACCGCCGCCAGTTCTGGGCCAACATACAGATGAGGTTCTGAAAGACATTCTTGGCCTGGTTGATTCGGAAATCGAGAATTTAAAGCTCAAAGGAACTATCAAATAGATTTAGGAATTTGATAAAGGTTTACAATACAATAATTCCTCACGTATATAGTCTCTTGGAAAGTGTATCTTAGCTCTTAGACAAGTGGTTGGAGATACTTGAGGGGGTAATTCACGTGATGTTATCACGTGAGCGCTAACCTATCGTTCTCGTTCGCATGACCACACCTTTGTAATGACACAATTCAATAGATCCTAAGAAGTTTTCAATGCCTTAGAGTTGATCGCAGATAACTCAGAGTCTGAAGCGCTAGATCCATGTGGCCAATTGTACCATCCTAATTCATTGTCGCCTGTTTGATATAATCCTTCCAGGACCCACGGTTCTATTGCGCCCAGTATCACAAATTGCGAAAGAACTGATAAAGCTCCGGACCTAGTATTTAGGGCTAATTCTTGGTCCTTAACTTCTAGAAGAAGTTGCGACTTACGACGCAAATCAAATCCATTGAATTCTAGGTTTAATTCAAAATGGATACAACTCCAGCAGTGCCTAGGAGCGCTGAGATCGCGGATACGCCAGTGAACGACTCACCACCTAAATATGTACCTCAATTTTCCGCTGCTACAGAAATGATTCTCAAGCGCATCAATTCCGGAGCATCAAGCGGTAGTTTGAGCTCGATTGGGATAAGTGGATCGCATCCAGGATATGAAGACATGAGAAGAAGCGTTTTACAAGGAATGAAAACTACTTTGAATATGGAAATTCCTACCCCTATCAACACAACCACAGGAAAAAAAATTGCAAAGCGCAGTTCTTCAAGTGGAACTGCAGGAAAAGTGACTGGAACACCAAGAAGCGGAAGCGGCAGCCGAGGGAAAGGAGCTGGGCGCACCAAATCTACGAAAGCAGGAACTAAAAGAAAGCGTATGAAGGATGATAGTGATAGTGGTGATGAGTCCACTTCTATGTCCACATTGGGTGATGATTCAGATGCAGATGACGCACAGAGTGTGACAAATATGCCAACAACGACATTATCAGGGAGACATGTTGTGAAGCCAGCTCAATTCAATCCGGCTGCACAAGATAGTCCCGTTCGAAAACGTGGTCCGACAAAAAGGACCCAGGAGCAAGCTCTATGTAAGAGGTGTGCAAGAGGCCATAGTCCCCAAACTAACATGATTGTGTTTTGCGATGGTTGTAATTTGGGATGGCATCAGATGTGTCATGACCCATACATTCCAGATGACTTGGTTGAAGATGAGGTCCAAGCATGGTTCTGCGCAGACTGTAGCAAGAAAAGGGGGAAGACAATAGGCCTCCTTGATACATCAAAGCTAGTTGGATGGCCATCAAAGTCTACAGAGCAGGTTGGTCACTATACTCTATATATTCTCCTCTTGATGTTCTCTCTATTTGCTAATGGTTGAATGTAGAAAAGAGCACACCTCACATCTCTCCCAAAACCACAGCTAGTAGCATTACTACTCCATTCCACTACTTTGTATCCAAACCTACCAATATTCCCATCTACCCTTTCAGAGCAACCCAGGGGTTCTCAAAACCAACCCGTTCCCAAAGCAAGTACCGGCGTCCAATCGCAACCGCAGGCAGTTTCATCACCAACGAGTGGTCTATTTTCTAGAGCCGAATCTAACCCAAATGCTACAATCAACTTTATCCGCAAGATCCCGGGAGCTACACCTATAGCATCTCTATCATCTGCATTATTCTCTAATAATCCGACCCTCCAACACTCAACTTCAGCACCTCCAAACCTTGCATCCCCAACAGGTGAGCAGGAGGGTAGCAGAGAATCTACTCCTGCTAGTCCACCATATCCAAAACCAGGGCACGGTCTCATGGCGAGGTTGCCCCCAGATGACGAGGACTTGGAGTGGCTTGTTGATAATAATGATTTTGAAGCCTTTAGCCATGTTGTATACGATAGCAACGGGGAGAAGATCGAAGAAAATGGCGCTCTTCTGGGAACTTCAGCAGCCACTGTATAACTATATATCACATGATGTATATTTAGAGCATATGAAGTGTAAGCACCTCATACAAACTTGGTTGGAATTGTAACCGCACAGACAGAATACAATACTCTTAAACCAAAGTGTCTGTAGATTCATGTTATGACAGTATAATAACTTTCTATGCTAGCAGATTGTCATGATGGTATTTTGTCTGTAAGCACATTGGATTATAATTAAGTCCGCATAGATGATCTGCGATAAGAATCATTTGATCGAAACACCTAGATCCGAATTTCATGTAATACCTACAAGCTGTTTTCCTTCATAGGGCCTTCCTTGCTTGACTTTAAGTATTTTGTCCCAAGACGGGAAACATCTTCAGTGAGGCCCTTGATCTGATTCTCAACATAGTGGTGATCGCCCTTAGGGTTAGCCAAAGCCATAGCATATCCACCGTGAAAGTGGCCATCTGGACTTTTCTTCCCAATAAAGAACTCCTCATCGAACGTGCCAACTGAAAGCTCCACATCCGATTTCACCTCACTAGTGATCCATGAAATAGGAGAACCACAGTTATTGCAGAATGCCCGGTAGCAGCCAGGCGATGAATTATACTCAGCATAGGTTGATTTGGAAAGCCACGTGAGCTCCGAGTTGCTTACGGTGTGGAAGTGGTACACCAAGCTACCGCAATTTTTACGGCATTGTGTACACTGGCAAGTATGTGGCTAAGCTAGGGGGTTAAACTTTTATTTTCAATCGTATGAAACTAGAAAGATAAACTTACTCCCTTTTGCCAGTCATGGTCTGGCGCGAAGTCAACTTGATACCGGACACCACCACAGAGACAACCTCCTGTTATTGTAGAAACGCGAGACTCCGCTGACATTTTTATATTATATTTTATTTATAATTTATTGCTATAGACTCACATAGCTATTTTTGAATTGATGAATCTTAAAAGCTTATTAAACCTAGTTTCTGAATAAAATACAAGATGAGTGCCTAGCTTATTCCGCATGACGTTGCTCGCTCCCCACGCCCTTCCATTTACAACCAAGCCAAGAAATTTGGAAGTGACTGTCGCATGGTTGAATTTCTATACGTATAAATCGAAAGATCCCAATTTGGTTTAGGTTTTAATGGGTAAACATCGCTATTAAAATCTAAAGATCCTAGAATTCGTCATCCTTGGCTGCGCCTGGTGTTGATAGTCTTCTAGGAAAGAATGGTTCATAAATCTTCTATAACCTCCAAAGTAAACCCACCAATCACGCTTATATGAAACTAGCCAGAAATTTCAATATATACATAGATATATATATAGGTACAATAAGTGGTTCCAACAATCACACATCCTGGCATTGAGGGACTAACCGTTGGTTGAGATACACATTACAGCGGACTAAAATGCCCGGAATAGAACTGTCAAATGTGTGATTCATAGTTGTTCTAGTTAAACTGGTCTAAAGGAGCAAGGCTCCTTTTCACAGCTCTATTAAGCTGCCTAGAGTTTAAAATCCCCATTAACCTTCTCCCACCCAACGTTGCTACCGGCATCCATAGAAGCGATCTTCTCCGCAAGCCCGATCTTTATCGCCCTAGATCGTTCCGTACATAATTCATATACTGTTGATAAGTTGAATGTCAATGCATGGAAAGAATGCCCTTCTTCTACTAACTGCTCTAGCAGTTTACGCGCCTGTAGCCATTTATCAGTCAGCCACATATGAATTAAGTTGAATGACAATATATACCTCTTCCATTTTTCCGGTGTAGAGCAGAGACACTGCTAAATTCTGCCTCCACATTGCTTTTTCACCTAAATCGGTACTATCATTTGCAGAATCGATTAACTCTTTCCACGCATCTGCTGCGGCTGGGTAG